>CAKNEV010000006.1:0-248874 GCA_930272055.1 Rhizopogon roseolus
CACTATGGCCTTGCCTTACGCCGTGACCCGCGCGACGGGACTTCGCAAGGTATTCGTCGGCAGCGCCCGACCCTAGTACAAGCGGCAGGCGAACAAAGTGTCCACACGCGGCCTGCGACCCTTAATTTCTCCTAAGGACGCAAATGAGAAAAGAACGTTTATGTCGCCAGCGATCAGCGGCATCAGGGACAGATGATTGCCAATGCTGACGGTGGAGCATCCACCAACTCGCTGACGTGCCAGGACGTGTTTGTGACGTCGATTAGGGGCGATTGATGACGTCTGGCATCGGTATGTTCCGACGCCGACAGTAGATGATTAGTAATCCTTACAACCTGCCTGCTCGATAAGTAGTTAGATATCTCCCTCTGCAAGCTACATATGTAAGTAACTTAGCCGAGGGTACGGGTAGCCCAAGGTCAGACCCCCACCCATACCCACCACCCGTGCATATCTCTAGTTGGCCCGCTCACAGGCCTACCACTGACCAATCATGGAAGATCTAGCCTTGTCTTCACTTCCTGTGGAACTCATTCTCAAGATCTTGTCGTTTATAGACTGGAGGTCACTACTGGTTTTCCGGCAGGTGCGATAAACGAGTATTTCTGTGAAAGTCAACAACACTCACTGTACTGCACAGGTATGCAGTCTCTCCCGCTCAATGGTAGACAATTCTGCCAGAGCTCAATATGACATCGATCTCGCCGTATCCGGGATGGTCGATGGCCCTCCTAGCTCACTTACCGCCTCACGCCGACTTGCACTTCTCAAGGAACGTAATGCTGCATGGGACGCTCTGAGATGGAAAGAATCGAGCGATGATTTACCAATGCAGCAAGGCCAAGTCTGGGAATTGTATGGTGGAGTGTTCGCGCAATCTAGCGCGTCAAATATCCTTCACTTTCGTCAGCTGCCATCAGAGTACAGAAACATCAAAGAAAGGTCATGGCATGTGGTACTGGATGTTCATGTCCGAGACTTCACCATGGACCCTGCGCAAGATCTTCTAGTAATCATTGAGCGGTAAGCTAGTAGCTCCGTGCTATATGACGCCTAGTTCTGAATCGGCTATAGCCCTATTCCTAACCAAGTACAGCGGGAAATTCGGATTCATCTACGTTCCCTTACCACAGGAGGCAAACACACATTAGTGCCTCAGCCCGCGATTCTCATTCATGAACTCGATGTGCGGGACGTTCGACCAACGTATACATTACAAGTATGTGGAAATCTTCTAGGTGTGCTGAGCCACGGAACTCCGTCCCCGGAACTTACCGTATGGAACTGGACAACGGGCGAGGTTATTCTGGTAAAACATTTATTTTGATGTGATCGTCTTTTTTCTGATCATCCCAAGATCCGTTCCAGCCCCGAAATTGCGACGTTCGCGTTCCTCAGCAGTCGTTTTTTGCTAGTGGGCCGTGCCATTGACATCGAAGGTGGGGATACCAGGATTCGTCTCTACGTTCTTGATATGGCCCATCCGTCTAGCGAAAAGATCGTCCTCACGGCGAACTATTTTTGCTCATTTGCGTGGCCCCAGTTCGATGCTTGGACCACCACAACGGAGCTTTCAATTCGCTCTGATCCGCCACCCGCCTGGCAGCCTAATCCGCAGGCCCAGGTGCCCTTCTCAATTGCGCATCAACACAGACTTTTCATCATCACATCCACCGTGGTGACAGGCGTTGGCCATAATTCCTCTCACGATCTGTTTGTTACCGCCGACACTTTATTGTCCCATATTGAGGCTCTTCCTACGGGTACTCTCCAATATGATATCAATTGGGAGGATTGGGGCCCCACAGGTACACGCTTGATGTGGTCATCGATCCCTTCTTCTACTTGGGTGTGCTATGTCTTTGGGACTAAATTCGCAACCATTACTTCACGGAACCGATTGTTTCCCGACACTTTGGAGGTATTGGATTTCAACCAGCTTGCAATGAAGCGAGATCCAGATAGCAGCGAAATCCGGTTTCGCAAGACGGAATTGCTCAACATGTGTATGATTCTTCGGTGATCGAAGCCGGGGAGTTCTTATATGACGTACGCACAAGCCTACCATACCGGATTACCAGGCGCAGCCTACCACGTCGTTTCACGCAACATTTCTTGATTGCTGTCATGTGTAGCGAAGATAACCTCATTTTGGTGGACGTAAGGATGCTTTAGGCATGGCCGTGTTGAAAGCTTATCTAACAGCACCCTGCAGTTTAACAACCGGCATCTTCGCATCCTCACTTTTTGAGGAGTACCGATGGATCCAGAAGACATCGATGAAATCATGAAATAAATTCAAAATTTACGATGCGAATGGCCGCTGAAGACCGCAATATAACGTGCTGGTGGTAGTATTGGAGTCAAAAAAGAACTGTGTTTCACCTCTTCGTAACTTGTAGTTTTTGAATGCGCCTTGGGCCTCGTATTCGGTTTCCGGGAGTCGTTGAATACAGAATCCAGTTGTATGTCCTCACGCCTGATCGCGACGGGCTTTGGGGGAAGAACGATGATCGTCAGCTGTTCAAAGGCACTATATATTGGAAAATGAGTCGGCAGAACCGATTTTCTATCCCTACAACACCTCCTCACTTCATAAGTACTGTAACATATTCATGATACTGGCCTGTGGGATAAACGTAGTCCAGTCACGACGGTACATGTATATAAGCGGTAGGCGAACAAAGGTATCCACACGCGGCCTACGACCCTTAATTTCTCCTAAGGACGCGAATGAGATCGTAGAAAAGAAGGATTAAGAACCTATGTATGTAACTCCATGTTTGATTTATCTTAGAACAAAAATTTGCCAGCCCACTATGAGTATGTCGCCAGCGATCAGCGGCATCAGGGACAGATGATTGCCAATGCTGACGATGCCAGAGCGTCCACCAACTCGCTGACGTGCCAGGACGTGTTTTGGCATGACGATAAGTATGGTCCCATATCGCTGCTGCCATTCTTCTTGTGCATGACGAGTTGCAGACGCCGTACCCACAGTTAGTAGCCGAAAGCGCTAGTACATGATAACACTGGCGTGATGAGTTCCGGGGACAATGGAGATGAATCTGCTGCAGAAATAGAAGAACACGGGCGGCATGTGCTCCAAGGTATGAGTAGTAGTGGTTTCGAGGTTCCTTGCGTATGGCCGCGCGTTATCTGTGATCACCGTTCATGTCGGTTGTGCCATGGCGCCAACCCTCCTGTGCATCACAAGCGCTATGCGAATATAGGAGGTTCTGGAATGCCCAGAAGCTGGGCAATTATTATCTGAAAGGGGATGGCAAGGACTAGCTAGCTAGTCGCTTACTAGTCGCCGATAATTTTGGTCTTGGGTTCGAGCTCGTTTAGCTCAATTGGCTGGCATAAACAGACAACGGATGCAAACGTTTGAGCATATGACGATTTCCCCAAACTTGGAAGGTGAAGTAGAGAGTTTTTGCCAGTGGATGTTGTTGGGATTGGCTGCCAACGTTGCACCATGATGGCCGTCCGCTTTCCAGCGCGTTCCTTCATAGATTTCCTCTGATCCTTCTTCTTACAGGATCATCCTGTAATTGAACAAATAACCCTATGACTCACCCACAGCTCCTCGCATAAAAACTCCCCTCAAAAGACGTCGCATAACCCAATCTTCCTACCCAGTTTGACATCATGCTCTCGCATACCGTCCTCCGTGGACCCCACATGCTAGCCCCCGCCGCAGCTTCAGCCTTGAAAGCACGGCGAACTCAGACTTTCAAAGCTTTTTACGCTGTACGTCTTTACCCGCGGAACAAAACCTTACATTGACAATTGATCAGACCATTCGAAGTCTTCGACAACCTCCTCCCACTGTCGACGCTGACGATCTCGACCCACCAGATAATGTATGTCTAATTCACTGTCGCCTTTTCCATGCCGGGCTAACCTTCCATCAGGATTTCATTCTCTCCCTTCTAAAAGCCAATCCGTCTCTGCGGGACACAAAATCTTACCTCGCCACTTTTGGCGTTCGTCCACGTCCTGACCCTGTTTTCCCTTCCACTCCTCTCAATACTTCCATTCCATCCTTTCAGAAAGAAGCCCCAGATATATCTGTCACCAAAGAATCTGAGCAGGTCAAGCCTAACCCAAGCCCCATCGTGTCCTCTATCTTAGATCCCGTCTACCGCCGCACTGCCCTCGTAAAACTTCAAGGCCCGTTCACCAACAAGCAGCTCGATAGCATAGCCCGCGGCATGGTCTACCTCGAGAAGCTCGGACTTGTCAGCGTCATCGTTGTGGAAAATGATCAGTTACCCAGGGGTGATGATGGAGAGCGCTCTGCTCTCATCGAAGAGGTTATGCGAGTCGTCACCGCATTGGAGGAACAAGGTGCACAGGCACGCCCCGTATTCGGCACTGTTGTTCGACTGGGTCCTATGCCCGGCGACGATGAGCTTCCGAAGCCTCACGATTTCATTCCCCCTGAAGCGCATGTCTTTCCCTCAGACCTTGTCGGCCTTCGCTCCGCCCTCCGTGCCGGGGAAATCCCAGTTCTTCCTCCATTTGCACTAGACTCATTTTGCAGATCAGTACGGGTAGATTCTAATGACGTGCTTGGCGCCCTTGCCCGTGGTATGGTTGAGGCTGCTGCACTAGAGGGCAGTGACGCAAAGACAGACCCCCATGCAGACTATTCCCAAGACATCGATATTGTCCCTCTGCGATTGATGATGATCAATCGAGAAGGAGGTGTCCCTTCTTATGCCAGGGCAGGCTTCCCTCATCTCCTCATTAACCTCACCTCCGAGTATGATTATATCCGCGATACCTTTGACTCATCGTGGTCAATAAAAAAGCCTTCTTCACTTTCAAATCTCTCACTCGCACGTACCTGCTTAGCGTACATGCCCCCTACATCCTCTGCCGTCATGGTATCTCACAGGTCACCGAGTTCCTTGATTGCCAACCTCATCACGAACAAACCCGCTGTTAGCTCAAGCTTGCCTCACGCACTGCTCCAGGGTAACCGGAGGCTCACGCAGGACACACCCACTCTTCTACGACGTGGTCAGCCAATTCAGGTCATCCGTAACCTTGCTGGCGTAGACAAAGCCAAGATGGATCATCTCTTGGAGACGTCCTTCAAGCGCACCCTCAATGCTGACGCTTTCTACGAACGTCTAGAAGAGACCCTCGACTTTGTCGTGGTCGCTGGAGATTATATCGGCGCCGCCATCGTCACAAATGAGCCTTCACCTGATTCCTCTTCACCCATCTCATACCTGGATAAGTTTGCTGTATTACCCAGTCACCAGGGCGACGGCACTGTCGACTTCTTGTGGGTTGCCCTGCATGACGAATCTTACGGTCTCGGTCACCCATTCTCCATCAACCCGAATGGTGGCAAGGAGGGCAAGGGTGAAGGCCGAGATCTTGTATGGCGAAGTCGTGCTGACAACCCTGTCAACAAGTGGTACTTCGAGCGCAGCACTGGCCACATGCGGTTGGGCTCGTGGGTCCTCTTTTGGTGCGACGCTGAGAAACGCCTGAAAGTGGAGGAAGGGCGTCGTGCTAATGCTGGTCTTTCTTACATAGAGGAATGGGAAGATGGCCGCTTGTCGCAATGGGCTAACGTTGTCACAAAAGTTCCATCCGCGTGGAAATAGATGTCGAGATCCAACCTCATAGTGTAACACTTCAAAAGCATTTGTTGTATTAGAATAAGCACGTATAACAAAAACAAAACCATGTTGTACAAGGACATCAATCGCTACTTCTACGTCTCCGTCGCCTGTTCTTAGGCTTAGGTGGAGGAGAAGCATCTGAAGTTAGATTCGTAGTGACGGAAATATTGTGATTCTCTTTGAGTGCTTTGTTCTTCAAAGGAGGAGCCAGATCCCCGACCCTTTTCCAGAGTTTATATGTTCTTTCGTTGGAGCACAACTTGTCCACCATTTGGTTGACGCCCTGTACAACATACTCTGAGAATTTGCCTGTGGTCCATTGGTCGATGTTCCGAACAAGGAAGTAAACTTTTAATATATCACTTGGACGGTCCAGCTGCCACTCGTGGAACACATCATTTGATGATCGATCGCGGGCATCAAAATACGGAGCAGACATCACAACCTACAATGTCGCAAAATATCATGAAAATGGTCCAGATTAGGCGACAGCTGACATACCGTTTTTCCCTCTGACTCTTCCCCCCAATCAACATGCGCGCGGACAACACCATCTGCCCAAATAAGCCCAGTAATGGGGGATTGGATACCAAGGGAGTGCAAGTGCCGGACAGCAGCAGTTGTAGACATGCGGTTTTGGCGATACGCGTCATCAAGGAGAGCGTGCACTGGCTTCTTGTCCTCCCAAAAACTGCTCACAAACTCGAAGCCAGGCATATCAGGGAGCTGAGCACATGGAGTACTCTGGTACCTGAAAGAGGACTTTTTAGCCGTACTTCCGGCGCTCACTACAGCAGGATGCTTCTTCAAGAGCTTATATGGTGACTTGGCAGAATGGGACAAGGGTCGTGTTCGTGATGCGGGAATGAAGATCGCGCAGTCTGGAATGATAGTCTTCGTGTTCAACACGCGAGGCACATCAATGGCATTTTGAAATGTGTCTTGTGGTTGAGGGAGCGAAATCGCGCATTGTACCCTGATAATGTTCACCGTAAATATCTCAACTTCTAGACACTAGCACGAACCTGAAGGTGCTTTCCCTGATGGCAGAAGTGCGAAATACGTTGTAACTGCAATATTTCAGAGCCTCGTCCAGTTATTTCAAACCAATATTACTTACACGTTGACCACGAAGTCCGCCTCAGACCATTTCTCTTTCGAATTCCTCATTTTTGCCAAGCGTTTCCATGCGCTGAATACAACGCATACATCTTCAAACAGTTCGTTGCTTGCATGGGTTACTGTGTCGGAAAATAGCTCTGGTGCCGCATGCGAAGCATCTGTTATAAACTTGGCAAAACCCGGGCTGCAGTCAAAAGACTGCACAAGTGATAGCAATGAACACCTTGATGAAGGGACACAGACGAGCACCTGCTTACCTTGTCTAACCAGGAGAGAGGAATCCGCTTCGTGACATTAAACAGATTGCCCACATCCTCTTGAAACTCGGGAGGAAGGTCAGAAATAGAAACTTGTTCGCAACACTGATGCGTCGACCATGTCTCAAAATTGCTCAAATTACGAGCAATTCTGAGTGTTGATTGTGTTGAGTGATATGTATATAGCATAGGTTGGACTTACTCTGAAGCAGATAGTGATCGTGGATGGCTGGACGGCTTGCATCTTTTCTGCGAATCGGACATTACATGACACGCAGAACATGAACAGGCAATTGCAATGCTAATAAAGGCTATGCACGGGCGCTAAGTTTTAGCGCTTGGGCTAGTATTTGCGGCGATTGGTAGTGTAGAAAGAGCCCCGGCGACGCCGTGTGTGCTATGTTTACATCTTTGATACGCAGCATATGTCTTTCCAACGCGAAGAGGCGGTTGGGAGCGAATAAAAAATGGAGTGGCATGGATAAGAGGAGATGGATCCCAAAGGTTGTAATGTCACGTCATGACATATTGATGTCACTTGAAATATCATATATCATGCTTAAAGGACAAGTGAAAGTCGAACGAGTTAGAGGGCGAGACAGTGACTGTAAAATCCATGACTATGACTCTAGGTGGACTAGTATGGCGGTCTATGTGCTGGATGTAATATAACATATATGAGGACGTCACCGCGCAAAGGAGTTCAAAAGCAAAAAAAATTGCAAGGACCAACCCCAAAGCAGTCTGAATTGAGTTTCACAATCATGCGCGAGCCATGAAGTCAACTGAAGGACAAACCAATGCCATCACTGCCATCCACACAAACGATCAGTCGTATGCCTCATACGCACAGGAGACGTGTTATTCTCCAGCCGGGTATCAGGGTGACGGCTACCTCGATAGTTTATGAAACTCGTAGACAATGAGGCAGCGGGCGAGCATGAATGTTCGCCGGAAGAGATACTAGGCACGATGCGTGCATCGTGCATGATGCCTTGAGGACTGCAGTCCAGATGTGCACCAGAGGAAGATCCAGCGTCGACGAAGAACAACTCATCTAGGTGTTCTAGATGGTAAATATTATGTTACTGTACCACGGCAAGGGATCCATAGCATAGTTCGTATGTTTCGCTTCTTGACAGGCACATGCGCGAGCGATGACTGACTGCCAAACAATGGATGCAAGTTCGCTCGATCTCCGCAGCGCTTTTAAGGTTTTTACGCTCGCACTCCTCCGCCGAAGTAAGACCTTTGGGATATGAAAATAAAATACTTTTCTGGCACGTCGCGCTGATTACAGCAGGGCTCAGCTAGAGCAGATCAAAGGAGATTTGAATACTTCGAATATTTGGAAGAAAGGACACCGTAGGCGACGGAAGCCAACAAGACTTAGATTTGTGAACGCTCATGAGCGGCTTATGGCAACCATGAAGAATACGTGGGGGGCGGTGCGTCGAAGGGCTGAAAGTTCATGAGCGCGACGGCCCCTTGATAATGTCAAGTCTTGCGGCGAATCTTTGCCCACCATTTCATAAATCAAATCTATAGACACCCCTGAACTACTCAGAATAAACTGTCCATGAACTTCCGTGAGGCTTCAACACCGAGCTGAAATCAATCAAAACTGATTAACACACAGTAACAGCATCAGATTGAAGAATAAGACTTACGAATGTGGCAGCATTGGCAGGGAAAGCCTGAAAAAGCACACTAAGTAAATGCTGAAACATAATCATGGAAAACACGTACTCTGGCCATGGCCGGACCGAGACCTTTCCACAATGCACGAACCCCATCACGCGCCACAGTTTTTCTAAAGCAATCCAAAAATCCAGAGTATGTACCAGAAGGCGCGGATTGTATGCGGGACTTCAAAACCTGGTGAAGTGTGGTGAATACAACACTAGGTGAGTTACGGCTCATTCGAGGACTTACATCCGGGGGTATAGCTATTGACCACATCGCGACGCCTGCAGTTCCGCCTGCGAACATGATGGCGCCTAGGTTGAGTTCTCCTGACGACGATCCAGCCGGTGTCAAGGCCTTCTTGGTGACTTCATACGCCGCAAAGTAACTGAAGAACATCATCCTTTGAGTCAAGGCCGAAGGGATCCTGAGTTTGTGGTAAACTTACACGGCACTACCAGGTCCATCACGAGCGATAGTTGCACCAGTGCCTCGAAAGATACTCCGTATGCCACCTTCCCTGTAAAGGTGCTTCATAACATCAAAGACACCCTTGTATTGAGGTCCCGAGCCTCCTTGACCTTGCACCTGCAGCAAAACCTTCGCTCGCTCAACAGGTGCTGTTACAAGAGTCGTTGGTACAGCAGACAAGAAACCTGCAGCAGCAAGTTCTGCCGTAGACAGATTCTCGGACGTGCGGTTGGGCGTTAGGCTAAATATCAAGCTCTTGGAGGTATCATACGCCTGAATGCAGCAGTGTCAGTAAGGTAGGTAATCGGTTATAAGTAGTCGTACACCTACCCAGAAAGACATTGCAAAGATCGGAGTGACTCCCAGAAGTGGAGGTACCATTCCACGGTACATGCTGTTGATTATCGATTGAAAACAGCCCATAGCATAGTCGCGATCACTCACCCTGAGACACCATCTCGAGCTAACGTTTTCTTGACGACGTCGATTGCACCGGTGTACGCGCCAGGAGCCGCGGTCTGTAGTCGCGTCTTGGTCAAATCAAAAGGATGCCCTGAAAGCGAATGAACGTCAAGCCAGTATGCACAAAGCAAACCTTCTTACCCACAAGGACGGCAGAAACCCCTCCAAAACCACCCGCAATGAACGATTTTGCATTGTCGATTGCCGAGCTCTTGGTCTCCTCGACTAGTGGTGCTTCACTGCTCTGAGAAATCGTGTCAGTGTGCGGTGCACCGATTGAAGCGTGATTCTGACCATTGTGGGCGGTGCGAAGTGCGACGAGGATGAAGAAGAGATAGAAAACGATGCGGAAGGTGACAATACACTGTGCGGTGCTCCGGCAAAGGGAGCCTCCGCTTTCATATGATTTGCGGGGTCATGCCGATTTCACCGATCAAACTCCTTCTGATGACGACCTCCTTATAGTATTGCGCTCTAGCTTGAAACGTTCATCGCATATGATATCACATCAATCTACATATTAGCTGTCATCTAACTACTATGAATCCCCATCGTCCTGTCCGAATCCGCCGCTCGGCTCAAATGTAGCCTCCGTCATATCTCTGTTCCAGACTCTACGGACACCATAGAAAAACAAGCCTATCAGCCCAACACCAAGCACTCCAACGATAGACGGCATGAGATATTCGATCCACCACGGCGGATGATATGGGAAGAGCATGCGGTCGATAGTGATAACGCCACCTCTGCCCCCGCCAGTCGTTGCGCGGCCCCATGTTAGGACTCGTGCCCAATCGGCTTGCCTGTCTGTTCCCCTTGCGTTCTTGATCCCGACCATGTACTCAGATGCCTTGTCATCCAACGCACGGAAGACAATATCACCATATGCCGAAGAAGGCGAGAGGAGAGTGGAATATTCGCCTAACCTTTCCAGCGGAAGAGGGCGGTTGTTGTTCAGCACGTCGGGGACATCGAATGAACCAGAATCTCCTGCAGATGGTGGTGTGGGAACAAGATGTTGGCTGATAATCGCACGAAGGAGGTCGGTATTGTCGAAGAGCTGCGTAAGGTTGTGTTTCTTAAACGCATCGTCCGTTGGGCAGAGCAAGGTCCAACTGGACCTTGCTAAACCCTCCGTTGCCCACTCTGAGTCTTCAGGAGGGGCAGTCCCATTTAGAACCCAATCGAATCCAGCTTTCGTAACCATGTTGATCATATTAGTTGCCTTGGCCGCTTTCATGAGTTTCCCTACGGTTAACTCCACAGATCGTGGGATCATAATGTCTGACAACTCGTGAATCACACCGGTTTGGGTCAGCATGTTTTGCGGATATAATGCGCTTCTCATGCCAGGCCAGCCGCCGCTGGCACTGACGATGATGGATCTATTTACCGGGCGTTCCAGCTGTAAATCGGAACCTTCAAGGGTGGCGAAAGTGCGATGAGAGCCATTAACTAGGCTTTGAGAGTATTCGACACCATCTATGATATGATGCATTATGACGTTCTCCAAATCCTTCTTGGATGAAGCGGCTAGCAGGTGATCGCTGACCAGCATACCGAGCCGCTTGAAAGCGTCATTATGAGGGAGGAGGAAGGTTGCACGGGGTGTTGTCTTGATGAAGTCTGCGATGGTGGTGGAGAAGATCGCGGCAAGGAATGAAGATAAATCGAGTAAGGGTAATGCCGTTTGAAGTGGGTCCACAGGCGGTTCCAGCGGTCGGGAGACAAAGTAGACAACAGTGTTGTTTATCTCAACTAATTGAGACTCAGCACCAGACAAACCGATAGCATCTGTAGATCACTCACTAGGATCACCAATGATACCGGCTCCACCAAATCTGATATGTCTAGATGAAGCATCCTGTTTCTCGTCGTCGTCGTTCACCTCTACTTGTATGACTTGTCTTCCGTCATCGAGCCCCGACTCCTGAAGCACACTCTCTAGCAGCATGCCATCCACTAACTTCTTGGGCATCCATTTCCCAGGGAGAAAATGATACTCCAACATCTTCTTCAATTCATTACTACCATGTTTAGGTAACCCATACTGCTGGACAATGGATAGAACATCGTCCTTTGGTGCTAGGATGGTGTAGTGCGCCTTTGTATCATTGATGAGATGGGTAAGGTTGACTGAGTGTATGAGGGAAATAAATGATGTGCAGTTGAGTGCAAGAAGGTATTTTTCAGGGGTTAGTTGAAGGGCTCTCGGTGGAATCAATAGAGAAGATACGGTGTGTAAAACTCCATTGCTCGCGTAGATATCGGGCTGCAAGAGAGAAGCGCCGGAAACATTGATCTTCCCTTCAGAAACAACGACCCCTAACTGAGATCCATACTCAGTTTTCACTGCATTTTCAATGTCAGCGCAATCATCACACATATGTATAGCCACTTACAGGTGACGTCATTAACGAGCGTGTCTGACCATCTGACACCCTTCTCGATCACGGCGTGCATGTCGAGTATGCGTAAGAGATCATCCGTGGCAAATTCACTTTCCAGGTATAGTCGTTCGAGGGGATCAAGCGTTTTCCATGCAGCATCCACGGGCATGAACAAAGTAAGCTCAGATGTAGTGTTGATGGTATGTAGTATGCTTGGTGTGAAAACCTTCTTGAAGTACGATAACGAGGATTGGTCGGAAAGGACGCGCCCTGGTTGAAACATGTAAGGGGTTATGATGCATGGCTACAAGTGGAAATATCAAACCAAGGTGGGGTGGGACCTCAAGAACATCGGCAATACCTAACACCACACCGTTTGCCGCTTCCGCTTTCTTCTTTATTACTTCAATACCTCCTTTACCGAAAGCGTCGACACCAACCCAAAGTACATCATCTCGGGAAGTGAGGCGTAACCTCTGAGATTCGTTGCCCAAACTGCTTTCAGGTAATGGGATCCACGGTGGGGATGGGGGAGGCTCATTAGTCGGAGGATCTAGGAACAGTTTCGGGAAGTGAAGCGTGTGGTGGACTTCTGTGGTAGAGTCCTTTGGGATTTGGGTGAGGTTGTAATTGAGCATGTGATAGAAAAGCTGCTGGCGTAATTCCTCCTGAACATTGTCTTTAAGCGAGTCATGATATGAGAGGGTGGATCTCCAAAGCTCATTGGTTTGTGCGTGACGTTTGATCGCGTCGTTAGTCGGAGCAAAGAGGGTGCTGGCATTGAGCTTGTTCAACGTTGGTATAAGTTTAGCTCTCTGAAGTAGTCCAAGAAGTAAGGAGTAATCCTCGTCGTCATTGAGGACGTCAACTAAAGTTGTGGACTGGATGGTGACATCTGAATGCCATGACACTTGGGCAGCGGTGGACAAAGACACGAGAGCGATGAGAGTGAGTGGGATGCAGCCCGAGAGGCGCATTGTGGAATGGGATGGTCACAGACTGAGAACGACAGCGCAACTATGACGAAAGGGCCGCCACATATAACGAAAACACCCCAAAATATGTACCGCGGAAGCAACATCGCCCAGGCCAGCACCTCGCCGCGAGGCTTTTACCGAAACAAACGCCTGGCGGGTCATAGGGCGGCGATCTCAACCTCTGCGCCTTACGCATACGGTCCAGCTGACCAGCATACTTCGACACATCCGCATGTACCGCGTGAATTAATAGTATTCTTCCAGGATTCACATCAAATACCATCCATATGCTTGATCTCCTGAAAACATTCACCGGCTGTCCCGCTGGACCACTTCACCAGCTGGTCCTGCCTCATGTCACACTCATAGTACGCATCTTATCACCCCATTTTGATACTGATTACCACTACCACCTCAGTTGTACCCCTCTGCGGATTCAGTCGTGGTTCTGCATGCCAGCACTCTCAACCTTGTACGCGTACTCGCGTTCGGCGAAATATATCCTGGCACCCAACACCTCAAACAAAGTATATCTTGCATCGCGGTGGACTCTGCCATGAAAGTCGTACGTGTGTCCTTTTACATCCCTCCTAACCTAGCCAGGTATAATTTCATATGCGAAGTAGATAGTTGCTTCCATGAACACGCACATTGCCGCATGGTCATTGTCAGGTACCCAGAACGATACTTGGAGAGTTCACTCTTCCCTGTCACTCCCATATGGTGATACTGTCACAGCTCTGGACTGCAAATCTGGTACTGGTTTTGATGTGGTGCTTTTTATTCAACGGACGTTGATTTCCATTTAGGACTTCTCTCAGTCGGTAGTCAGAACGGTTTATACGTCTATACGCTGATATTAGAAAACGACCTTCTCACATGGTCAAAGAAATGGGAAGCAAGGTACAACGTCTCACATCCATCACTTCAATACCAATCTTACATTGTTTTCAGAGTAACAACTCCTTCTCTCGTAAAATTTGCTCCAACCCTTGCATTTATTGCTACCACATCCCGCGTGAGACCTGACGTCTCCTTTCTGATACCTACTTAATGACGATTCACAGCGCGATACCCTGGTTAGATTATATTCGACTACTTCTGGCCAACTGGTACAAGGCATTCCTCACCCCAGGTCTGTCACAGACCTGATTTGGAGGTTCTCTCAGGCATCACGGAGGTCGAGCATTTTGAACACTAATTTTGACCCGACGCTCACACATTGAGTGTAGTGATGATCCTGCCCTCTATACCATCACGTCCGATTCTACATTGCGCATATTCCTCCCTGTGGTTGATGCACCACGTCGTCTGCAATTACATGCATCCCTCGACCTTTTTTCTTCGCTCCCGTTCCTCACTGCAAAACTCGGGTCGCATCCTAAGTCTACAGTTGTGTGGTTGGACAAAGAAGTCGTTCGACGAACGATAAAAACAATCCTGGCATCGACTGCTGAGGATGTGAGCCCTTCAGCCAAGAGGCTGCGAGAAATTGACGAAGAAGGCTGGGATCTTTTTGTCCGCGCTCTAGAGGATGGTTCTTTACTCGTCAGTGCCGTTGCGGTAGGTGCTTCCCTATCCATACGCTCGACGTGAACTTCAACTGGACCACAGAACATTGACCGAAGACCCCCGACGCTCATACGCCAATTCACTCTTTCACATACAGATTCTAATGCCCTACCTCAACTGCCTTCACATTTGTACTTTTTTCCTCATCCTGATGTCACTCGCTTAACCATGGTGACATCCACACCCCTGGCAACTTTCGAGGTACTACCTCTAGCCTTCTTTGATGGCCAATCTTCAGGAATGCACCTTATTGCTAAGGGACTTGATCGGGTGCCCCAAGAGGAGAGCAAAATTCGAAGATTAGTCAGGACACCCGCTGGAAGAGGCGTCGCAGTTGCACGTGCCGATGGGGGTGAGGTCTGGAAAGTCGTTGAAGGGGGATTTCAGCTCGTTCGTGGAAAACGCTGGTCTAATGCAGAGCTCGTTGTGGTTATGGATGGCGGTAAGATGATCTCCCTTTGTGCTAAAATGTAGCCTGATTATAATGCAGGTAAGCTGGTTGCGACATATTCGTCCGAAACCTCTGTCTTGACTCTACACTCGGAGCCTATTTCAACACTTACAATCCCCTTCATCACTGGCTTATTTTCGGCACCTTCGAAGACACTCCACGAAAGTATTGTTGGCTTGACTTCAGATAGTTCTATTGTACACATACACATTGACAACATCCCTAATCCGACCTTGCGCCTACACTCTCACAACAATCTGCCACTGATTCAACCGCCAAAGTTAATTCTCCCCGTCGATCCAATGTCGTGGAGTAGGGAGAAGTCTCTGGAGGAGCATGATACGTTACTCAGTATCTCTGATGATGGCGAACTTTCGTTCTGGATACCAGAGGAAGAAACACCTTCGGGATGGAGATGCACGGGGAAGGTCAAGACAGGAAGGAGGAACTTCGTCCGGGCGAGCTGCAGCTCGGCGAAGAAGTCTGTCCTAGGTGAGAAAATTTGGTCTTCAATGTATAGCGCGCTGATAGTTACGCTTCTGATCTCAGTTGTCCGACTACCAGATGGCGAAGAGCTTACGATCTGGGACTCAAAAGAATCCGAGTTCGGCTCAGGTCTCGAGCATCGCAGAGTGTTCAGGTCAGTGAGCCAGTTATGGTGTCGGCACTGTCTCATTTCTTCACCAGTACTTCTGAGCCCATCACTGACTTAGACTGGACATCAACACCCGATAACCAGTCAATCCTGGCTGTTGGTTTTACACACCATGTAGAGCTATTGTGCCAGCAACGGAAGACATATTTTGATGATGACCCTGCGTGGGCTATTTGCTGGAAAATAGACATCGGGAAGTGCGTTCGATCTTTGAACATGTTTTTGGGCAATCGACTGAATACTTGACAGTTATATATCATATCCAATTAGCGATTCGATTTGGCTTGCAAATGGGTCCTTCTTGATTGGAGCGGGGCACCAGCTGTTTCTCTTTGGTCAAACGGTGCACCAAAAGGACCAAGAACCCTTGTTCCAGTATGTTGCTCGACAAAATGGACCCCTGGAAGATTACCATCCGCAAATGCTCCTGCAGTGTTTGCTTTGGGGTAAGGATTGTAGGTGGAGCATGCGGCTTATTCTGACTCGCTTATAGATAAGGTGGAGCTCGTGAAGCAGATCATTGTTGCTTTATCATGGGTTGTTAAAGCTGTGTATGAAGACCCTACGCTGGAATTTCACTGGAATGCCTTCGCAGTGGAAGATTACCTCCACAGCCAGCATAAAATATCTGTGCGTCTCAATACTAGGTTGTCATTCGACATAACGGAATTCTTACAGGACAAGAAACCTTCAAAACCGTATAACTTCTTGTTCAGTGCACCACAAGAGTGAGAGCCTGTGCTATGACAGTTCGTTGAAATTGCTCATTTTTGGAAGACCAGAGGAACCCGTCTTTTCCCGCCATATGGTGGAGACCCTCATAGAGCAACTTGAAGCGCGACCTATTCCTCATTTAACTCCCAATGAGCACGCACATCTCCTGGTTCTCATTCAAACTACCCTCGAGGTCAGTATGCGAATGAATGGTCAGCCTATCACCGGCTTACATTGTTGTAGATCGAGGAACAGCGACGAGCACTAGATGCTAATGGCCTGCGCTATGTGATCTCTATGCGGTCATTCTATATTCTCAACCGACGAATCACATCTGATCCCAGCAGTCCACACTCGAATGGTGCAATACCACGATCAACTGGTTGGAGGGAACGCCTACGGTATCGTGACATGATCTGGGCCTTTCACAGTGAGAGTCAGGAGCTCTTGTTAAGCACGTCTACTGCGGCATGCAATGGAAGGATGCTATGGTCCGATGCCCGAGCCCTTGGGATCTTCATATGGTTAAATTCGGTGGAATCCTTGGTATGTCTGCTGTCATGAAGAGTGTCGAGCCATACTGAGTTTGTGGGCACGCAGAGAGCTCATATGGAACTCATTGCCCGGAATGAATACATGGCTGGCGACAACCGTGACCCTACATCGTGCTCACTCTTCTATTTCGCACTGGGCAAGGTGAAGCTAGTGCATGGCCTGTGGAAACAAGCTGCATGGCACAAAGAACAGGCAGTCATGCTCAGGTTCCTTGCAAATGACTTCACGCAGTCCAAATGGAAGACTGCGGCACTGAAGAATGCGTACGCTTTGCTTAGTAAGCAGAGATTTGGTAAGATTCTGTACTGTTGCAAAGATTCTGTCGCTAAAGCAGCACACATTCAAGAATACGCCGCTGCGTTCTTCCTCTTGGGAGGCAGTTTGAAAGACGCCGTTAGTGTTTGCCTAAGGCAGCTGTCGGATTTTCAGCTTGCTATCGCTCTCGCTCGTGTGGTGGAAGGAGGATCGGATGGTCCTGTGCTACGCAATATATTACTTGACACTGTGATTCCTACCGCTTTTCGTGAAGGCAACAGATGGCTTGGAAGCTGGGCTTTTTGGATGCTCAATCGAAAGGACTTCGCCGTCAGGATATTGGTAGTAAGTGAGGTCGCTCTTCTGCGTAACTTGCGAGTTCATGCAATTGGTCAGACACCTCTCCGAGATATCGCCGACGCTTTGGATATACAAGTCGCAGAGATCGGCGAACCCCACTACGATGATCCTAGTTTGGCATTGCTATTCTCCCAACTCCGCTCCAAGACGCTACAAACAGCCAAGGGCACAAGTGAAATATCAGGGCGTTCTGAATTCAACTTCGTACTCCAAATCGCCCGGGTGTTCTGCAGGATGGGTGCGTGCATTTACATGTCAATATAGACGGCAACTGACTGAATTTCGTTCAGGTTGCCATGCACTAGCACTTGATCTCATGCGCTCGTGGTCCTTCGAGCGTCCGTCGATCTCTGTCCTCGCCCCATCGGAACCTCCACCAAGTCCGTATACTACATTGCGGAGATCTCTTGCACTGGATCCCAAGCTACGCAGACGCTCGTCGATCATGATTGACATGGACATCACGACTGCGGCTCCAACGCGCAAAGTCTCTCCAGAGCGTTCGCTCACCAATATTCCCGAGCAGGAGCCCATCAAGGAGGAAAGTGACCTTCTAGCCCGCAAGGCGGGCCTTGGTAGCCTGCTTAAATCTGCCAAGCAGGACGTCCAAGTGCCCGAGTTCAGTATGGACTCGTTTGACTCATTTATCTGATCCCTATATTGGACACGTATGTTTGTTCAAATAATTGATTTGTCCGATATTCCTATTCGTGACTGATGCTAACTAATATGTCCTCGTGAGGGAAAGGTCAAATATCTGATCAAAGTCCGAAGTAGAATCTTCTTCGACAGCGGTTATAAGGTGTTGCTCTTACAATACGTCTGCATACCGTACGCAAGAGCTCAGAGTGTCATTCGTCCTCGGGCTCGTAGTTGATGATAGCCTGAAGATAATCTGTTGTTAATTTCTGCATATGCAACAGCATCTCTTCATTCAGCGGATTTAGCGGCTCCTTGCAAGCAAGGGAACACTAGAAGGAACCATGGCAACAAAGTAATCGTTGATTCAATTATCCGTAAACGCGTAGTGAAAGAGACCGTAAGCAAACGCATGTATGTATGAATGGTAAGCGTCGGAGTAAGAGTACAGGCTGACGGGCGAGGGTTTTCATTGGTGTACACTGTATGAGGTATGACCATGGCGGAGGGTTAACCATGAAGTTGAAATCCTGGCTGAATCTAACCACTGTCGAAATCTACCTTCATTGCTCAAAGTCAGTTTCGCGCTTCTTGAGTTCAAGGTCTTTGCCCGTCACACGCTTGAACACGTCGTGCACGTCTTCAACGACAGTTTCAAAGTGCGACGTCGCATCGTATGAGCGTGTGATATAGATATTATCTTGCGTTCCGTTGGATACGGGGGTGTATATAGGAGAGACGGTTACGAACCTATCAGATTAGTTGTATAAATGTGAGACGAGAGAGGCAAAGAGAATGCGCGTACTTTTCGTAGATGGTTCCCAGGAGATGTAGACCAGGTTGGATTTCATTCTCTGGAACGGAGGTCTCGACGATGGTGCTGACAATCGCAACGTAAATGTTATCAGCGCATACTTTGTGTGTCGAGGACACCATCGCAATGTAGATATCTACACCTCATCCTCAGCATGATTCGCACAAGAACATCGCAAAGACGCTCACCATTCCTCCTGTTCACCTGATTTTGTGGGATGATAATCTGCACACTATCGCTCCCGTCCGTGCCAGGAATGGGGTGCTTCAAAATACAGATCGCCCTCACCACCTTTCCGTCCTCGACCACTCTTAGCCTGCCACCTTCCATCTCCTTCCCGGCGCCAAAGTAGCTCGGGTCACCAATGACCATCTTGGCACGTACGGTCTCCTCTCCACTGCGAACACCCGCAAATGATCCATCATCGTTGAGTACGATCTCATCAACCGGCTTATCGAGCATGTAAGTACCGCCGTAGATTGCGCTCAAACGTGCGAAGGATTGGGGAAGC
The DNA here is from genome assembly GCA_930272055.1 of Rhizopogon roseolus. Classification (NCBI taxonomy): domain Eukaryota; kingdom Fungi; phylum Basidiomycota; class Agaricomycetes; order Boletales; family Rhizopogonaceae; genus Rhizopogon; species Rhizopogon roseolus. The sequence goes on from CAKNEV010000006.1 coordinate 19,543, forward strand.
TCGCCAAGTCCATAAAGAGGATAGATGTATGGGGATTTGCCCCAGCGCGCCATAGAGGTGGTGTACAGGACGATACGTTCGTAAGTCTCACGAGCAGGTTTGTTGAGGTAGCTGTGGGGGAGTATTAGTAGGATTAGGGAAGTGGAGAGACCACACTAACTCATCGTCGAGATAGAGTGCTAGAGCATGTCCGATGAAGTCCTGAGTGCCAGGTTCCAATCCGAAGTGCTGGTACACCTGCCTCATAGTAAGCTTGTCGAGATTCAATCCTGCATCCCATGATCAAGTCTTCACGCGAACACATGAATATGTAAGTATTCACCTTTGTGCGTTGCCGGATCGTCCTCCTTCCACCCCTGCAGAAATACGAAGAACTTCTTCGCTCTGTATTTCTCAAACAACCCCATCAAGGGGCTACTGACAGCCTCCCCTTCAGTGCTCGGAACCTTACTGATCTTAGCATTTGTATATACGAATGAGCCCGAGATCTGCTTGAACTCAAGGTATCGCAAGACATCGGTGTGGACGAGGATCTTTACGAGTTCACCAGAGGCTATGATAAACTTCGGGATAAGATCAACAGCGTAGTCACGATCCCGGCCCAGCTCGGCTGGTGGAGATTGATTCGGACGGAATTTACGGTAGAGCTGAAATTGTATGTATGTCTTAGCATTCCCCATCTTGAGGCAAGAAGGTACCTACCTGCGTCAGATTCAAACTCGCCGACTCTCCACCATAATAATCGTTTCTGTCCATGTGCAGGACTTTCTTCCCCTCTACGGACAACAAGCCTGAAAGGATACATTCTGTGAGACCAGTACCTAAGACAATGACCTATATCGTGAAGTAAATGCCAGTGAGGGTCAGCACAAAGATGAGATGGAATCAGGGGGGGATCAATCACATCGTATTCTTCATCCATCGTGATCGGATGAGTGAAATAAGTAGAATGGAATGGATAGGATTAAGACGATTAGGGTAGCGGATGATGTGGAGAACGTTGGCGGTTGAAACCGAGCAGGTTGTGGCCAACGTTGCAAAGGTCGCCCACTTAAATGATGGTTTTCACGTGACCCCAAAGCTCGCTTGATCCAAGGTTGAACAAAATGTGCTAGCTCATCACCTCACACGGTGGCCCCACGAAAGCAAACGTCCTTAACGTTGGAAACTTGACTGATTCAACCAACACAACATCTTTGGTGCAGAGATAAACTACCAACATGCGACTCAATCGTTCATTCAAAGTTATACACCGAACAGGTAATTATTGTTATTGCTTTACTCAGCTATGGCTAAGGTCAGTCAGGATTAGAGAATGAGGATGGAAAGCACCCACAATAGTCATAATACAACCTGACGTAGATCGGTTCAGATATATCCTTCGTGGTGAATCTGTAGCGTCGAGCAAATCTCCTCACACCGTCCTTGATTGTAAAACCCCAATCCTGAAAGCAGCTCGTTAAAGGCAAGCATCCGCTAGATCGAACTATCAAACTTACCACGTTCACCACCCAGTCTTTTCCAGTCTTCTCAGTATCACTTCTGACGGTACAGTAAATAACACCATTCTCAAGAGTGTCCTCCGTCCAACCATCCTTCAGGAAATCAATCTCAAGTTCGTCAACCTTGATTCTACGAGCATTGATGACCAGAGGTCCGAAGATGTTATCACCCCTGCGGTGATCTTCTTTGTTCAAAACCAGATTATCCGTAGGAGCGTTGAAGATTCCCGCAATTATCTGCTTCATGTCAATGTGCTCTACGCCGGCATCGTCGATGTAATGGTGGGGTTCTACTGTAACGGATAAGTTGGCGATAACAGTACGCATCAAGTAGCTGACGCCCTGCAGCTTCAAGGTCCCATCAATACTATCGCTCAGCGATGTATTCTGTGCCATGAATTCAGTTAGATCAGGTGATAGTCATACAATAAACCACCCACGAGTCTGAGCTTTCCTTTGAGATTCTTGGTTGTCACAGTGTCAGGACAAGCCATGGCGAGAAGAGGTTTCTACATACAGAAACAAGGTCTTTCGGTTCTTATAATGTCCAATGTCGGTAGAAGCCTAGGGTTGATTTACGCAAAGCGATCTAGCTATCGGTATCCCCGACGCTGCACCGAGCCATATTTTCTCCACTAAAGGATGGGGCCATCAGCTTGATTCTTACTTCCTACTCACTTCCTACTCGCCGCCGAACGAGCTCCCGAACGAGCCCTATATATCCGAGTCACTGATCAATACAGGCGTACATATAACTTCCGCCTTCGCAGAGGTCATCTACATAAGTAGCTCGCGGGCACAACTGCACAGAGGCCCGAATAGTGGTCGTACGATGTTCCTGTCACCAGAACCCTAATATCAACCTCGGTCATGAGCTCGGCCAGGATTCTTCCGAAGAATAGTACCAGAATAACTGATCCGTAAACTTCCATGTTTACGTCGAAGAACAATTCAACACACAGCTAACATAGCATGGCACATCTAGCTCAATCGTACATTCGTTACACATTGCACAGGTACAATTGCTCCCTCACTACTGTTGCCTTACTCAGCTAAAGGCAAACTCAGTCAGGATTAGAAGGTGAGAACGCAAGATACCCACAATAATCATAGTGCAACTTGACATAGATCGGTTCAGGTCTCTCCTTCGTGGTTAATTTGTAGCGCCGAGAAAACCTCCTTACACCGTCTATGACCACAAAACCCCAAACCTGAAAGGAGCTCATTAGATGCATGCGTTCGCCAGGCTAAACTATCGAACATACCAGGTGTATGACCCAGTCCTTTTTACTCTTCTCGGTGTCACTTTTCACGATACAGTAAACGAGGCCATTCTCAAGGGTGTCCTCTGTCCAATCTTCTTTCAGGCGATCAATTTCAAGTTCGTCGACCGTGATTCTGCGGGTTGTGACGACCACACTTCCGAAGAGATCGTCATCTCTGGGATAATCCTTGCCGTCCAAAATCAGATTGTCCGCAGGGGCCTTGAAGCCTCCCGACAGTGTCTGCTTAACATCGATGTGCTCTACGCTGGCATCATCAAGGTATCGCTTGGGCTCCAGCGTAACAGAGATGGTGGCGATAGCGGTACGCTTTAGGTAACCAACACCCTGCACCTTCAAGGTATCGTCAATGTCATCGCTCAGCGATCTATTCTGCCATGAATTCGTTTAGAGGTCACACGATATTCATACAACGAATCAGAGACTCACGAGTTTGAATTTTCCTGTAAAATTCGTAGTTGTTACAGAGTCAGGACAAGCAGCCATGGCGAGATAAGGGATGAGATGGACACAGAGATGGTATCCTTCGCTTCTTATACTGCTGACAGAAGGGCCTAGAGCTGATTTTACGTGAAGCGTGATAATCGTGGATTGATCAATCTATATCCCCTTACTCTTCACTAAGTCATACCCGCTCCTCAGCCCGATCCTACTATAAGGGACTTACATTTTACTCGCCGCCGATCAAGCCCATGCTCATGAATACGGTATAGCTTCGGCCTCAGAGTTATTTATGTGGCCCGCGGGCACAACGAGGCCTGAGGCCTGAATAGTGGTACGATGTTCCTTCACCGCCCGCAGTCGAACTGGGTTACGTACTAGAAATGCTCGATTAATGTCAACGTTAATCGGTCCTAATACCCGGTGATCCCAACTCGAGTAGTATGTGGAGGGAGATCAGATAGACCTTGTCAATAACAGAAGTAGCAAACGTGCGTCTTTGGGGCAAACTACCTACAGACAATTTATACTCGCAACAGTAGTTGGCATTGTATATCCTAAAAGTCTGTGGTATCAGTTGGGTCCAACTAGGAGACGATAATCGTGAGTCGCATTAACCACTGACGATAGCTATAGGATGACTAACCATAGTCATAATACAAGCGCTTGAGGATTGGTCCATCTTTCTTATCTGATGATGTAAACTTGACATGTCTAGCATGTCTCCTCTCGCCATTCAAGATTTCGAACCCCCATGTCTGATGATGAATATGAGGGATAAGTCATTGTGATTTCTGAACAAGGAAGATCGTACCAGTTCTGCCCTCCATGTCAGGCTATTTTTCTCAGGGTCACTCCAGGCCACAGCGAGAACTGTCCCGTCTTCAACTGTATCTTCCGTCCATCCAGAATTCAAGAATTCATCTTCCACCTCCTCAACTTTGACCCTTTTTGACTGCGCGACCACGGCACCGAAAATGTCGTCGCTTTCGCTGCGTTCCTGCCAGTCAAGAATGCGATCCTCACTCGTGCCAGGGATACCACCGGACAACGTTTGACCGATGTCGATGTGTTCAATGCCGGCATCGTCCGTATAATGCTTTACGACGAGAGTTAGGGTAAACATCGAAATGGCACGCCGCTTGAACCACGATACACCCTGGAGCTTGAGGATGTCATCGCTGTCATCGCTCAATGTCTTGTTCTGTCCCACGGGCAGGACATCGTCAGAATGGTCACCATAATGCACAGGGACCTGGATACGAACCATGATATATTTTCCAGAGAGATTTTTAGATGTCACTTCGGGAGGTGCAGCCATGACGAGCAGAAACAAGTGTGATGAGACTAGGGCTAGTTCTACTGTGGTTTATGATACTCCAACGTGGGGGGTCAAGGGGTGCTATTTTTGATGGTGGAAAAGGGTACTTATGGCTGACCCTGACCGGACCCCTGACATGGTGGTAGATAACCGGTGTAGTTGTTAGCACAAATCCTCGGTAGAAGGAAGATATCGACCGTTCGAGGCTACGATATGAAAAGAGCAACCAAGATCATTGCAAGGTCTTGTCGATATAAGATGCGTGATACATCTGAACGGGAATCGTGCTTCCTTCGTGCTTTGCTACATAGCGCAATTCGAAGGAAACAAGTGAGTCTGTGACTGGGTCTTAGCTTGATCCTTATTGTCTCAAAAAATGCCAAGAATTCTCAACGAGGGTGCGGCACATTATCATATCTGCACTTTCGCCGTAAGGAGTCAGCAGTGAACCTTGAGTGTGAGCTAGACCTCTTTCAACCACCTGTTTTCGAACGTAGCGCTCAGATGAAACAAAGGATATTATCAAGGTGGAAGCCTTTAGTAACACACAAGCATGTGGAAGCTAAAGTCTATCCCTGCTTTGGAGAGAAAACAGTGATAACCCTCCACACAGCGTCCTTGCCACGTTCCCAGGCTTGTGGGCCTCTAGATTCGTCCCCTCCAAACTCAACCATAATTCCATGCTTCGACCATTCGCACCAAATCCCAATGGACCCCGACGAAGGCCCAGCGCCACCGCCTTTTCGATCAGGTTCTCCGAGACAGCTCACAAAATCTTTACCAGTAGTTGTGAGTGAGATGGCGATGGCGGACTCATTGCCCGCCGAAGTCTCGGGTGAGAGTGATAAGCTCCACTTTGACAAAGGAAAAGTGGAGAAGGCGAGTTCTGCTGTTCGACGGGATTTTTCGGGGGTTTCCTTTGGCATCGGGGCATTGTAGATGTTGATGCTCTCGAGCACTAGGGAATCATCTCTAAGGTGTTCGCGTTTCGTTCCGCTCGAGGGCTTGTACCCTTTTTGAGGCATAAAGAGTAAACTAATTCCTAGCGGGTAGTAGTTGAAGTAGACTGCATCTGAATACGATTTCACGTCGGGAGCTGTCAGACCCGTGTCGGAGTGTTGGATCAGATCTTTCAAAAATTGAGTTACGGAATCAGAGGATGGGTTGGCTCCCAGTAATGCCTGGATATCGGGTGCCATTCGATCTAAAGGAGGGAGTAAACGAATCAGTACAGTTTATCCGAAAGTTCTCAAGGTTGAGCGTACGACAGACAGTAGGACCTGGTGTAGTTCGAAGACAAGCTAGTTAAGATGGAGAAAATCAAATCGGTGGATACCGAAAGTAAGACGCGGTCCGAGTCGCCGGTCATTACACCTTTCAAGCTGCCTGACGGACTTCGGAAGCAGAGCCATGGCTTCACTAACCGCCAAGGTCGAGCAAGAGGACTCTAAACCTATCTATGAGGACAGACATTTCCGGTTCGAAAATGTTTTTTCCGGCGCTCTTCGAATCTTTCGCCCATTAGCACCCCACCTGATTCCACTGTTCGTATGCCTTGCACTAATCCCAATCATCATATTTCTCTCGCTTTTCTCTGGCTGGTACGTCTGGAAGAACGTCGCTGTGGGATGGGAATCCCCTCTGTATCTGCAATACGGGTGAGATCTATTTTGGCCCTCTATTACTCCTGTTCTCATCCCATTACTTATTATTACCAGCGATGGTGCTTCTCCCTATGCGGAGATATTATTGCCGTCTCTCGCACCTAGCCAACCCTACGACATCTCCATACACCTAATTATACCAGCCTCAGAGGCTAACTTTGCTCTAGGGAACTTCATGGCTACTTTGACACTGTCGACGCCTTCCAATAGAACCTTGACCTCCGTTAGGAAACCGGTATGGTTCTTTCCACCCTGAGATCTAGACACTCACACAACACACCACAGGCCATAGTTCTACCACCGACAAAGAACCGAATACCTTGGGTATCCTCGCCTTCCCGATTGGTCCACCTTGACCTTCTCTTCCTCGAGTCGCATCCGCCCGGCACATCTCGCGTCATTGCCAGAGTAGAACTGGGGCGCAGAGACGGATGGAAGGCCCTCGGTAACGGTGAAGGACGAGAGCTAAGCGTGCTTTCTGCATCCTTGAGAGGGACTGTCAAGCGCCATGGAATTCGGTGGGCATGCATCTCTCTGCTCTTTTCGTTCCTTATCGTCCTATACTGTATAGGGGGCTCGTGACGCGCTTCCCGGTTCCTTCTGCTATTGCATCTTCTATAGCCTTCTTGGTGATATCTCTGCTTGTGCTTGCGGCGTGCATCCTTCCTGCAATTCAATGGCGCTTCCCAAGCGAGCACGAAGGGCCTACTGAGCCAACCGAAGAAGACGTCAAAGAACGTGTATTCCGCAAGAGAAGGCAAAGGAAAAAGGTTTCCCCGAGCAGTGAAAGTACTTCGCAAAGTGTTGGTCTAATATTAACTTTGATCATTTAACACCAACCTTACTATAAATTGCGTCCCAGGGATATAAAACCGAGGATATCCCCGTTGAAATCCCTCCCGCAATCACGTTATCTGACCAATCCTTACGGAGGCGTCGCTCAAGAGCATCTGATATCTTCTACGATTCTGAACCCTAAGAATATCTGGTTGATCTAGTTGTCCTCCTTGTGGACGCGTCTCGTTGCCACCCTGTCTGTATTTATATGATTCAGTACATAGTCATATTGCCCCTTGTGTGTAATTACATGCTGCAAAATTAGTTCGCATTCTTTTGTTCTTTGACAAGAGCCATTTCAAGTCTGCGACATCGTGACAACGTTACACGCTTAACGGCAGCCGGCACTTCTGCTTCGTCTTCCCTGGAAAATCTTATGATAAACTTTGCACAGCTAGTATTAGCGCAGATCGGAATGCAGACAAAACCAATTTAACTTAGGTCTTGTTCTCACTTTGGAGACTCCATTTGTTTCACCTGCTCTACCGTAACCCTCAGCACCACCGCACCGCACAATGAGCGCATTGCAGGTCGAAAATCTCTTTGCAGTCGCAGGCAAAGTAGTCCTCGTGACTGGGGGGTCTCGTGGGATTGGGAAAATGGTGGGTCTCAAGTACCTGACTTTAAATGACGGTAAGAACTCAGTTTTTGTAGATTGCCTCTGCATTTGTGAGGAACGGTGCTAAGGTGTGTTAGACCATCCTAACACATGAAGGGGACTTAATCCTTTGAACCTTTGGTCTGCTTTTTTTTTTGGCTGAGATAGGTCTATATCTCGGCTCGTTCTGCGAAGGAATGCCAGATTACCGCAAAGGAACTCGGAGCTAGTGGTCCAGGATCATGCACCGCGATCCAAGTAGACATGTCCAAATTCTCCGAAGTGGAGCGGTTCGTCAAGGAGTTTTCCGCGCGGGAGACCGTTCTCCATGTTCTCATCAATAACGCCGGGACGACATGGGCAGAACCTATCGACGAATATCCAGTGCGTTCTTTCCCATCGGCTTCGCTTCATCTTTGCTGAATATCATGCCACAAGGACGAGGGTTTCTCAAAGGTCCTCACTCTGAATCTGCAACGTGTGTTCACTCTGATACAAAAACTGTTACCATTGCTGCGCGCAGGTGCAGCCCAAGGGGGTAAGACAGGGGTCGTATATAATGACCCGGCGCGGATCATCAACGTGAGTGTATATGGGTTCTCGACTTCTCTGGTGAAGAATTCATTGAATGGGCTTCTCCCCTCCCTCCGATCAGATCGGCTCGGTCGAGGCCATCGGTGTGCCCGACCATGACACTTATGCCTATGCTGCTGCCAAAGCTGGGCTGCACCACCTCAGTCGACACCTCGCAGGTCGCCTTGGACCCGAGGGCGTCGTCAGCAACACCATTGCCTGCGGTAAGTCCGCTATTCCACCCACACCAAGCAATTAACCAACTTCCGTCGGCGTTATAGGCGCATTTCAAAGCAAGAGTAAGTTCCTCATGTGTCATGTCTACTTTTTGATGCTTCATGGACCTGATTCGCAGTGACGGCACAATTTCTCGAAACTGCGGGGGATGTCATTATCAACCAGGTTCCGACAAATCGCCTTGGCACGCCCGAGGATGTGGCAGGGACCACATTGTTCTTGGCCAGCAGAGCTGGTGCGTATGTAAATGGTGCGACTATTGCCCTCGATGGTGGCTTCCTCGTCAACATGCCGATGAGCAAACTGTAAGAGAGTTAGATGCTTTATCGTATCAGACCCAGGATAAACCTACTTAAGTAACCTATCCACACATGACTAGCAGAGTTCTGCATATTCCAGAAACTAGTCTTTGAATTTTGTTCCTAGTGCATGCTCGTTTTATATAGCTAACAACCCGAGATATAGATTATGCAGATATAATACATCAAACCCATTTGTTGTTCTTCCTCGTCATGCTTCCTGAGTATCTCTACTCGTAGTGGCCTCTTTCACGTCGGTCTTTTCATCCTTATCTCTCTCATTTCCATTTCCATCGCCACCCAAGCTCCTGACCATATCATCCGCATCATCCCCGTCAAGCCCTAGCTCCTCAACCAATAACCTTAAATCCTCATCGGTCACCCTCACGCCCTGCAATCCGAACCCCTCCAACTCCGTGCTTACATCAAAGTCGTCGAGTTTGTTTACCGGCTTCAGTGGGGTATCTGGGTCGCGGGGGAAGATCCGAGGCCTGTGATGCTCAGGCGTCATTTGGGCGATAGGAACAGCACCTGGGACACCAATAGGCCTAACCTCGGCCGCGGGACGCTCTTCATCGACGGCAGTGTCCCAGGTATCGTTAAGCTGCAAGAAAGTGGCGATGTCTTCGCATTCGACAGCTTCCTCGCTGCATGGGATTCGAATGAATGCGTCGGACGTGATCAAGTAGGATAGAAGAACTTACAAGGCATCAAAATCCTGCTCGGCACGGATGCGATGAGTACTTATGCAGGTGTAATGTGGAGAGGATAGATCAGGGACATACACCAGGAAATGTACCGCCTACGAGTATACCTGGAAGCTGCTGCTTATCTACATGCATTTACCATAAAACATAAGCGTAATATGACTACAAGTTGAGATCGGACGCACCAGGTGGGGCCTTCCGCCTCCACAAGCGTTTCGCGTCCTCGTCAGAGGCAAGATCGTACGAGGTATATGGGATCTTCTTGGTTTGGAGGATGCGGAGGATATAGTCTGGTTCATATGGTAAATCAACATAGTGCACGTTTGTGAACTGATGTGCACAGACCCTGGCGCTTCCGTACGACGACCTGCGATGCAATCGTCGTGAGGAAGACTTGGATCGGGGGTGAGGGCATCCGTGTCTATACTATCTAGCAGGTCATGAAGTTCAGGGACATGGTCCCATGGAGTCCCACTTCGTGCATAGCTATCACGTGAATTGCGCATCGCAATTTGAAGGGGGTTTGCAGCAATATGTAAAAACATGATCCATACATATGATGTGAGATATACAATGGTGATGGTGCAAATATCGCGCAACGAATACATGACAAAAATTATTTCCCTTCTTCCTGGTCTAGCGGTCAAGGTTCACCGGTCATGGCTTAAAACTCAGTGATGTGTAGGCATATCCACCGACGCCTTGTTCCCGATGGCATCTTCATGGCGCCAGAGACTCGTTGTGGTCTACACGAGACAAAGTCAACTGAGTTGAAAAGAGGATTTGGTCTGAGTTACCTTGTTCTGCGTGTAGAAATTGATACCACTCTTCCCATAGAATCCAATGTCCCCAAGCACACTGCCCTTGTTACCGCTCCACGCAAACATGGGTAAAGGAACCGGAATCGGGACATTGATGCCAACCTGTACAGTGACGACATATCATTAAAATGTGTTTCGGGCCAACAGCAGAAGCAGCGCCCAGCCCCTAAACCGCAGAATCACGGGAGTGTAAACGCACCTGCCCTACGTTAACCTCCGCTTCGAATTTCCTCGCTGTCGCACCTGACTGCGTGAAAATCACGGCACCGTTCCCATATTTATTTACATTAATGACGCTCAACGCATCGTCCAGTGTGTCTGAGGTGATCACGGTAAGTGCTGGGCCAAAAATTTCTTCGCTGCGAACGTGACAGGCCATCAGATCGTGACCGTTCAGATACGAGGGTGCCGGATACGCACCGGTAGCACCGCATGTCTACCGTTCCCTCTAAAACAGTCGGACCCACAAAGTTGCCAGCCGGGTACCCAGGGACTTGGATATTCCTCCCATCCAGATGGATTTGTCCTCCTTCATCTGCACAGGAGGCGATGAGCCCTGAGACGCGGGCTTTGGAGGCGGGAGAGATCAGTGGGCCACTATACGAGGCTCATGTCAGCATTAGGACCAGGGAGGTAAAGAGGGTAAGATGGAACAATAAGTTGTGTTTGGACGAAAAAGGAGAAAGGAAGAGTCACCCACAGGTCTGCGCCCTTCTCGAACCCTCCATTCACGCTTAGCTTTGATGCACGCTCCACGAGCTCCGGGAGCCATGATTGGGCTGTGCCGACGAGTACAACTACACACAAAAGCACGTTAGTGTGCCACCTGAGGATACGTCGCGTAACCTACCCACTGAGACTGCCATACACCTCTGTCCCGCAGCTGTCAAAGGACATGTCAGCAAAGCCCAAATTAAAAGTAAGGATGAGTACGTACCGCCAAATGCAGCACCGATGATAGAGTTAAGCGCGAGATTCTTATTTGCTGTGCGTTACGTGGGTTGCAGTCACACATCTTTAGATGGGGGTTCTTACCATCTGGCATGATTACCGCATGGTTCTTTGCACCCAGATTTGCCTGCACGCGTTTCCCGTTCCTCGTGGCCCTATCGATCCATTAAGTGACATTTCAAAAACCAGCACCTCCCCTTCCTCGCTCACCTCTCGTATATATGTCTTCCTGCACGATCTCCGCCCACAAAGCTCACAGCTTTGATTGCCTCATCATCACAGATTCTATTCACTACGGGCACTGTTCCATGCACAATGTTCACCACACCTTCGGGGAGGCCAGCACGGGCGCAGAGCTCAGCTATGATCATGGCTGCTCCGGGGTCGCGCTCGGAAGGCTTGAGGATGAGAGTATTGCCGGTAACGGTAGCGAGGGGAATTGTCCAAAGGGGAATCATGCTGAATAGGGATGTGGAGAGTATAAGGTGGGGATGAAGAAGAACTTACGCCGGAAAGTTGAAAGGTGCGATGCTGTGAGATGTGAGTGGAGATATACGTAGGGTACTTCAAAACGAACCTCGCACAGACACCGAGAGGGACTTTCCGGACTTCAGTGTCCATATCTCTGCTAACTGGATATCTGTGAGCACCATGACTGCAGCGTCAAGCAATACACAAGCCTTCAAGTTTCTCGCCGAGGAGGTTGGAGGTGATTCCGATAGAAGATTCGACAACTTGAAGGCCACGAAGGACATCACCGTGTGCATCTGTGGAATGAAGTTTTAGAGTAAACTTTACCGGAGGAAGATGATATAGTATACGTACCCGCAAGGGTCTTGCCTTGCTCGAGGATGATGCTGTGTGCAAGTGCATCTGTGTTCTGACGAATTTGGTACTGAAGTCTGGATATGGATGCAGGCTAAGTGGGATATGTATGGGTAAAGGTGAGTGGTTGGACGCACTCGATGGCGAAGCGTTGACGAGCAAGAACGCTCTGTTTGCTCCAAGATTTAAAAGCCTGACTGGCAGCATCGACTGCTTGGTCAAACTCGTCCATGGTGGTCTCCGGGACGCGTGTGAGCAGTGTCTGGGTCGACTGTCGAACAATCATTAGCACACAAACTCGCATCAGAAGTCAAGATGAAAACAAACGGGGTCGAGCACGTCATGCCATTGGGTTGACTTGCTCTCGACAAAGGCGCCGCCGATGTAATTCTTGGTGTTGCCTCCAGTTGCACTGGTACCCTTCCAGTTTGCGCTGATACTCTCTGCCTTTTGGCGTGCGAGGTCATTGAGACCAGCGGTTGTAGCATAGGTACGTGAAGGGATGCGGAGGGGGACACGGGCAAGGCGAGAGATTGACATAATGGATGGGAAGCAGAAACGATGTCCTCTCCCCACTTAACTTGTTCCGTGGTTCCGCGTTTGATGTCAGCACGTGGTGATCCCACGTGACAGAGATCAGCGCTCACTGAACTCGTTTTACATAGAGCGTTCCTCGTCGCTGTCGCGTGTCACGTCTCCCGTGATGAACTCCTCCCTGCCGAATGGAATGCCTGCGCATGCTCCTCAACCAGGTCACCATCTTCAAGACCAGTTCAACAACGCGCTTCACAACCAGAGCACGACAGCCCTTCTAAATAATTCAACCTGGCCACCGATCAGCCGTCAGCCATATCCTCACCAACCCCCCAACCATCAATGGCAGCAACACCAACAACACCAACAAACCATGCAAAATGGTCATCATGTTGTCCCCCAGCACCCACAAGCTTCAGCTCTCCCAACCGCGAACACAATGCAGCACGCGTTCCCCAGTCCCGCCTTCGATCTCGCGCTCATGCAGGACTTTTATCGCCTCCAAGCTCCCGTCGGCCAGTCCTCTAATGACGATTCCATTCTCGCTCAAGCGCTTTTTAGTTCGAAGCAATCTGGGAGGACGTACAGACAGGCTCTCGAAGGCTTACACGGTGTGCGTATGAACTCTCCTACATCGTAACCTGTATGTGCATTGATGACGCCTCCAGGTCAACAACCATGCTGCCAATCTTTGGAAAGACTACTACCTTGACCACCACGACCGCTTCGATATTGCCGTGGCTCGCCTTGTGGAGCAAAGTCAAAAAGCAAAAGCAGTCAAGAAACCCTTTGCTTCCACCACAGCATCTGCCTCTGAAACTAAATCTGTCTCCCCTCAGCGCGAGCGTGACTCCCGCAAACGCCAGCCCTCCCCATCCCCACCACTCAGACGAAGCCGGCAACCAAAACGTTCTACTCCCACTGCCACCACCCCCTCCCTCGGTCATCGGCCGTTAAAACGCCCTCGAGCAACCCTGAATTCCCTGTCTGCGCCCCTCCTTGCGACAGATCTTCCCCGTAAGCTTATGCCGCTCCAAGCAGACATTGCTTTACCCCCTCCACCCTCACGAAGCCCAACGCCTCCCACAAGAGTCGAAGCTGGGACGAACGGGAACAAGTATACGGAGGAGGATCGTGCGTATTTCTTGAAGTTTATTAGTTGGAGACTGAGTCAGGACGCAAGCCTGACGAAGAAGGACTTGTGTGCAATGTTGAATGAAAAGGTGCGTGCGGTGTGCCATCATTTTGTCTAATACTGACCATTTACAGGTTCCACACCATAGCGCCACATCCTGGGCATCTCACTGGCACAACAGACATGACATCGCAGACAAGATCCTGCGTTCCTTCCAGGGCGAAGAAAATGAAGACGACGATGATGAAGATGAAGATGATGAGAATTCTGCTTCCGAAAGTTCGCCCTCTGAAGCAGTTGAGGAAGACTCGGAAAGTGAAGTCATTCGGCAGACAACGTCCTCACATCGCCGCACAAAACCACCTCCTCGTGTGCCCAACGCGTCCAACCGTATCTCCTCTGTTCCTTCCTCCCCATCTGAAATGTACGATCCTTCCGCCACGACCGACACCGACGAGGCAGACATGGGACCAAGTGGAAGTCTGTTTACGCCTGCGGATTGGAGGATCTTAGCTAGGTATGTCGCGCGCACGCCAGGTTGGGACGACATAGTGAATCGGGAGCGGTGGGAGGGCTTTCTTGAAATGGTGAGTACTGTCATATTTCCTGTGCCAGGAGAATTTGATCAGTTGATTGTAATATTGTATGTAGTTTCCGGATAACGAGAGGTCAGAGAAGTCATGGGGAGAGTTTTACAGACGGAACGAAGATGGTGCGTTCCTCCCTCTTTTGGTCATCATGTTCGGTGACACATCGTATTTCATTGCATAGCCATTATGGCCCTCTCAGTCCACTACAAAGGTACAAGATGGTTGAGCAATATGAAGAGTATAGAAATGCAACAAGGGAAGCCGAGTTGGGCGCGTCAGCGGGGACGACGAGGGACGGAAGACGAAGGAAAGGGATCAGACGAGGATGGGGATTATGAAATTGATGATGGAGATCACTAAACGATGCGTGTCCAGAAAGGAAACTGTGGTCGATGTATGGGTTCTACTCTTCTGCCGGTAGTAGTTGTTCCTTGCCTCTTTTTCAATGGTAGCATATCGGTCATATGATGTCATGACGCTGCCCCGCGAAGTGCTGCCGCTGGTCATGCACGGGCTGTCCGACTTTCCATAGGTATCAGTCATATGATGTCATTGACGCTGCCCGCGTTAATATTGTAAGTGCTGCCGCCGGTCATTTATGTAAATTTGGACACTGGCAACCTGGCGCTTGTCTGTTTTATTTTATACTGCGCAGCGGTCCATGTGCACATGCACAAAATCACCTTTTCGCACACAACTGACAGTTGCCTCAAACTGAGCCCTCATGGATGAAGGGCTACGGTACAGTTCGTCTCGCGAAACAGCAGTCGGCTTAAGCGAGGAAAGAGCGAAGTCTGAGGAGACGGCAGAGCAAGGTCTCTTCGATAGTTCATTGGGGGCATTTCATTCCCCAACATCCCCTGGTCATTTCTCAGGACTAGCGACTTCCTTCAGAACACGGTCACCTCGATTATACCGTGCTGTGGCTCGAGTGCTGACTTGGGTTAGGGGACCTAGGCCAAAACTCGATCTTCCAAGTAAGTTTTGATATCCTGGGTGACTTAAAAGCTGTGCTAACTACATACAGACCCTACTCCCTTCCTTAGTCGCACGTATACTATCAAAGGTCGTCAATTAAACATCGCAATTGAGCCTGCGATCATCCGACTCACTCGTCCGCTTACCGCTCCATGGCTTCTCGTCCTCCTCGTAGCAGCATACATAATCTCCTTCTCCTTCTTGGTCCGCGCGCAGTGGTACCTCACTCCTGCGAGCTCTTTTGTCGGATGCACATCTGTCTACTGGACAGAAAACGCAGGATGCGGTCTTAATGGCACTTTGTGCACACCATTTAGCAATTCGTCATTTGATTTCAGGTGCCCAGCGCAGTGCAGCAGCGTTGTCCTGCAGAACCCGCGCTTGGTGGGAAATGTAGAAGTGGATTTCGTTCCGCTGATTGTGGGAGGTGGAGATAGTCAGAAGACATACAGAGCCGATAGTTTTATATGTGCTTCTGCTGTTCAGGCGTATGTGCTTGACGTTTCTTTTCAATATAGGAGGATTGACCTGAACTGTTCTCTAGTGGCCTTTTCAGCGACTCAACAGGAGGCTGCGCTTCCGTCAACCTCGTGGGGTCGTTCACAAACTATTTACCTATGAGTGCCTTCGGACTCTCTTCCGTTGGATTCCCTTCGATATTCCCGATGTCTTTCAGGTTCTCACCATCTAGTGTTCTCACTCACTGCACTGATCTCCGCACACCCGCACTTGCTTTTAACATTCTCGTTTCTTGCATTCTCTTCCTCATATTACGACCCACAGCTATCGTTATATGGTGGTGTCTCGTCTGCATCGGGTTTTGGCACGTCGCGTTATTCTCACAACCCCAGGCAGTCCCACCCCCGCTGGATGTCGCCTTTGGTGCATTCCTGCCTACCCTTTTCGTCTGCTATGCTTTCTGGCGCGTTGCTGTGCGGTTCACGTTACCTGTGTTCGCAAATGCGCCATTTGAAGCTATGATCTGGTACCTCGCACCTTACTGGACGGGTGTTCTGACAAATCTGACCATGGATCAAATCCCTATTGACCGATTGACCGCGACTGATATCAAGCAACAAGCAGGAGGTATCACAGCGCTTGTCATTATTATTCTTATCCTTCTTGTGCTGGTAGTCAACCAGGTGCGTGTCATCCGGAAGACTGGCTGGCTGCCATACTACCTTGGTTGGTACGTCCTCGGGGGACTTGTGGCACTGGTGCTAGCATTGCTGCCTGGGATGCAGTTCAGGCTGCATCATTATATCATCTCCATGGTGTTGTTCCCTGGCATTGGCTTCCCGACTAGGCTTTCGGCAATTTATCAGGGCTTCCTTCTTGGGATGTTCTTAAATGGCGTGGCCGCATTCGGCTTTGACTCAATATTACAGACCGCTGCCGACGTATGCCCTCTAGTTTTTATGTATGCAACTTGTTACTTATCTAGCCATTGCAGCTTGTTGGAGATGGGGCAACTGGTTCCCCCCTCCCCACCTTCCTTACGAACGCCACTACCTACAACGCCTCCGTTCCTCTCATGAATCAAACCATCACCTGGGCCGACATCCCATCCGGCATCGCCAATCAAGGCTGGAGTGGGTTTGCACTACTGGTGGATGATGTCGAGGTGTACGTTGGGGCTGCGCTCAATTACTCGCTTGCTGCGTTAGAGGTTGGCTTGCCACATTTCTTCAGGCTTGCTGTGAGTGCTCTTATCAAACGGTGTTTCTCTATTGAGCCTTGGAACCAATGACTTCTTCCACAGTACGCCACTTCGGGTACCCCTGGTGATTTCACCATGCCGGCCACCCTGTGGCCAAATGGTACTTGGGTGAACCCGCTACCCGGACCTTCGTAGATACATATTTTTTGAGTACTTATATCTAGAACGATACATATTTTTTTAAGTATGTAACTTCAGGGACTAAAATCGGGACTAGCTGTGAACGTAACTATTATTTTTATCGTTACCTACATATTCTGACTACACTTAGACTACACATAGCTTCATGGTCGGAGTCGTATGCAATCTTCCGTCATCGAGGGCTCTGCTTGCCTGGAGTGCAGCTCTCGACTCACTTACCTCAATCCACAGGTTTGAAATTGGTCTGATTGAAATTCCGTATGTTGGTCATCTCATTGCTGGAATAGACGACATCACCATCGAATAGTTTAAATGATTTCCGGAGTCTAATAGGGTCCGAGATGCAGCACTTCTTGACAGTGATTGGAACACGAAATCTGAATTTACTGGCACTACGCATGCTGAAGTTACTTTAACGGGTCTTTTTACATACTTATTCGCACCTGATCACCTAAGGCGCGCGGATTATTAAGGTGCGCTCCAAGGTCCAAAGATTGTTAGGCGAATAGGAAAGTCGATTTGAACCTATAAGTTCTATACTTAACCCATTCATATCATCAATGCTCACTGGTGTGGTGCGTTAGAATCGGCGATCGGTAGAGCATACTAAAGGAGTATGCAAGAAGTGCTAGCCTGCTTAGTTCAATTACGTCAAAAGACAATCCCGTCCCGAGTTGATCAACCACCGGGTTGCAATTGCCTGAAGCTTTTTCCTAGAAGTACAATCCGGTGGGTCATCAAATAGACTATCCGGCAAAAATGATGATTCAGCGTTGTGATTTGATTAGGGAGATATCACGTGATTAGGGTTCTCAGCGATAATATTGATACCATAGTTTTATCAGTTTACATATCGGTACGTCTTGTTCCCAGTCCTAACTAGCAGTAGTGCTTGTATTGGTCTGTTGGCAAGTTCACTGTGGAAATGCGAAGCTCTTCCAGATGTGGCTGCTCATAGTGACTATTACGGGAGATTTATATCGCCTTTCCTGCCAGTGACCACTTACTTTTTCCCTATCACCTCTCTATCCGACCATGGCACATCCCTCTGCGTTGAAATTTGACAAACCACAGCGTGCGTGCTTCATCCTTACAACTAGTTGTGGTACGTAAACCGCTTGCAGATTTCATCCTTGACGCATCGCGTCGTAGGTGGACATGCAACATCTGCGTGCCACGGCGCAAGAACCAATTATATTTCCCTAACATAAAAGCCGCGCTCCAGCACGAACAGACATCTTCAGAGCATGCGCGGCACATCTTCGAGGCTGAGTGGTGGAAGCCTCAGGACGAACAATCATGGGGCTTGCCCGATCAACCTCCGCTGACATCGGAGGGTTTGCGCACGTGGGAGATGCAGACGCATGTCGACCACGTGTATGACCTGGTGCCATTTTGGATCCGCGGGGTGGATGCTGCGGAGAGGGGCGAAGTGCTGAAGTTAGAGGAGTTCTTGCACAAAATGGAGGGGGATGGGGGATGGCGCACTTCAGATGAGGTGTGGGGGATGTTAGGAGCTTGGAGGCCGAATCATCAAGGAGAGAGTGATGGATGGGAACGTAGTGTTCGTAAGGCTGCTGGTACATTTTCGACATCGGACGATCAGGACAAAGGCTGGGGTGTAAAGCAGGGATGGGCAGAGCTTAGAAATCACTCATCGAATTCCTCTCATCAGGGCACCGAAAGAGCTATGGGAGCACAAAATTTTCACAAGTCAAGCCATGTCGGCGTCACCCATCCGTTTGTAGATGATATCGCTCTTCAGGAAGCGGCAGATGAAGATAAACGACAGCGGATGCACCGATTTTTTGAAGTGAGTGATCTCACCATGGATGGAGGCA
Organism: Rhizopogon roseolus; assembly: GCA_930272055.1. Classification (NCBI taxonomy): domain Eukaryota; kingdom Fungi; phylum Basidiomycota; class Agaricomycetes; order Boletales; family Rhizopogonaceae; genus Rhizopogon; species Rhizopogon roseolus. Next base: position 38,541 of record CAKNEV010000006.1, read on the forward strand.
CCGATGAATGATTTGACAGATGCCCACGGAACAGAAAGTGTTGAAGATCCAGGAGACAATCCGTTATCTTCGCACCCATCCCGCCTAGTCACTCGGTTGATCAAGGACTGTTTTAATCAGATCTACATAGGTGTTCTTTTGGATGCACGGTGACTTTACGGTTGGTTTTTGCTACATAATCATCTCACTTCATGGCATACCACGGATTTCTCAATATTTTTAATGCTAGTGCTTTATGGAGATCTAGGAAACGATAAATATTATCATGATCACTCTTCATTCTTCAATAATGAATCTGCTTTCAACCTCACATTTCTCGAAGATTATACATGCAGTAAATTAAGGCGACACTAAGAAGCAGAGTCCTACTTTGCAGAGCGGCCTGAATGCTGTATGTGAGGCGCGGATACTCCGATAGAACAACGCACGTTGACAGTGCCAATGTGGCAGTGCTGAGCTGGATCGCGGTGTCGTCCGTGTCGACAATGCCAGCTATGACCTTCCCGTACATTGACACCCTTGGTGAGAATACTGGCATAGGGATGTTGGAATTTAATTGCGTGCGCTCCATGATTCCAGGTAGTAGATGATACGGGGTTACAAACTCGACACTTGACTATCCTACTGTGAGTGTGTATATAAAGTAAGTACCTCATCCCCACTGGCACTGCCTCCTAATATTCTTGCCTCAAGCGCAGCCAGGCACACATGTTACATCCGAGTTAACTTGCGTAGAGAGATAGTCGTGCCATGAGGCGGAGAAGGCTGTGTGGTGCAGTAGGCACCGCCTACCTCTGGCACGTGACACTTCAGTATAATACGGACTGATGTCAACGAAGGCGCAGCAACTCTCAGACGATAACGCTCATCGACCATTTATCATGTCCCAAATATCACTGCCAGAGGGTTGGATTCAAGAGTTTGATCCCAAGCAGAAACACCCATTCTGGGTAAGCTACGCATCTCGTTATCTTATCGTGCTCTAACAGGCCTTTCATTTCAGGTCGATACGAAAGCAAAACCGCCACGAGCAATATGGGTGCACCCCTACGAAGACGAGCAGTTTCTTTCCGAGCACCCAGATATCAAGGCTAAAGTAGAGAAGCTCCAAGGAACTTCGTTGGATGCACCCCCTCCATACGAAAAGCGGCGCCATTCATTTAGTGGCGGAGAGTCCAGTGCTCAATTTACAACAAGTCAGAGCAACGCAAAGCCTTCCGGGAGCATAATCTCACCGCCAACTGACGAGGAACGTGAGGCACGAAAACGCGGGGTGTTCGCTAAGCTGAAGGACAAGACGATTGGTACCAAGGAAGAGCGGGAGGCTCATAAGAAACAGAAGGAAGAAGAGCGGGAGACTCACAAGAAGCAGAAGGAAGCAGAGCGTGAGGCTTACAGGAGATGGAAGGCTGAACAGCGTGCGCGGGAGGAGGAGGAGCTTCGGGAGGCTCGGAGACGAAACTTGGAGGAACGTGCTGCATACATGCAGCAGCATGGTGGATATGCGCCATACGGCGGCTACGGCGGTGGCTACGGCGGAATGTACGGCCCACCTGCGGGAGACCCATATGCATACAATCAGCGTCGGGGCCGCTCAGGACTTGGAGGGGGGATGGCGCTGCCTTTGCTCGGAGGATTGGCAGGTGGACTCCTCCTCGGAGATATGCTAGACGGGGGATTTGGTGGTGGTGATTTCGGTGGTGGTGGTTTCTTCTGAGCTGCGTTTCCTTATGACCGCAATTTTTGTACTATATACGAAGGAGATTATAACCTAGAAGACGTGTATAATAAAATTGTGTTTCCGCAGCTTGAAGTTGACTTGAAATTTATTGTGGGAAATCTATACTTGAGGGCTTTGCGCCGATCCGCGCGTCGTCCTCGTACTCGACTACGCCATCTTACAGAGCTACCTTGATGGCTCGGGTTTTACCCTCATCGTTGACCCCACACATATGCATCCTCCCGTCTTCCGACCTTGAAGAGCTCCTGCAGTCATCTTCCCTACCTGCCCTACCTCATATCTTACAATCATTTTCCCCCTTGCCACAAGGTAAGTATTCCTATTTCCAACTCATAATTCCATTGTTTGAAATGATGTTCCTATCGAGTCACGACCCGCACGACTACCTTGACCACTGTCCCTCATACTTCCTTTGCGCTTCGCTTTTCGGACTTGGCAGAAATCGAAGTCGCTTGTCGCGAGGATGAGGAACAACGCGCTACTCGAGCTATTGACTGGATTGGAGAGCGTATCAGCAAACGTTGCGCAAAATGGGTAGATGATTTCGAGAAGATGCATGATCGAGATGCTGCAAGAACACCATGGTGGGATGAGTTGAGACGCTGCGCGGAGGGAGACCATATTCCATCCAGAGATGAGGGATGGAATCATCCAATGTCGAGTCAGCATCTATTCGACTCTTCTTAATTGCGACTCACGGTTTTGCTCCAGTCATATTAGCTGTCTCTACTACGGCTCCGAATCCATTGCAGGCAATAACAGCCTTACACTCCCGCACATTAGAATTTCCATCATGGGTAGACACTACACGTTTCCTTTACATCCTTATCATTCATCCGAAGAACTCTCCTCTTTCTGACGAAGAGTGCGTATCGGCCATTTATTATTGTCCATGCTACTCATAACAATGGATTTCCAGAGCAGGTGCCCTTTTCAATGCCGTCAAGAAACAGTATGGTCTGCACGCCTACCTTCTTTTTCTCGAGCTCCCGTCGCCCCCGCCAGCCCCCGTGCCTGTTCCAGCACCTGTTCCTCGATTACCGCCACCTACGGATCTTAGTGGTCCAGTCGATGGTGTGCCCTTACAAACGGTCCCATTGAATACTATGAGGATGTCCGAACAAGACATCCAACAAACTGCGAGATTCACGCGAGAATTCGTGACCATGAGCTTGGTTCCGTGGATGGAGAAATGTGTCATAGAATGGAACGAGACTGTAAGTATCAATGAGTCTCATCTTCATACTTCTGATTTCTGTGTCTTGCCAGTACTCCTCGAGTCGAAGACTGCCGTCGCGCCTACTTTCATCCACACGTCGGCTTTTTGGGACTTCATCTTTACCTTTGCAAACGCCAGTTAACCCTTCCAGCTCCACATCTACCATGCCTATGCGTTCGCACACATACAACACATCTCAATCGTCAGTGGCTGGTTCCACGCTTTCTCCACCATCCCCGCAAAGACGCTTAGCTGAATTTGCAACGATCCTCGGTGACTACAAACTAGCATCTAGTGTTTGGGAATCATTAAGGAAAGATGGCAAAGGAGGATCCGTAAGTATCATACATGCTTTTGCCTGCTGTCTTAACCTCGCTTTCAGGATATCCTCCCTTTACTTATTGCGCCTTCTGCAGCAGTGCAGCTCCACGTCTCTCATGCTCTGAATACTATTCACCCGTCAGGCATGGAACTTCCTTCACATGCACAATTACGTGCCTTGCTTTACGCGGTGCGATGGGAATCAACAATCTTGAGTAGCGATTTTCTCAGCAATGTTCTCGAGGGCGAGCGATGGCTTGTCTTGGCTGCTGGCAACGTGCGTTTATTACCCCTTGTCGCCTTAAATAAGAGCACCAATTGACTGTGTCAGGATTTAAGGCAGAAGAACCACCAGCAGCCCTCTTGCTGGCTCATGCTGCACTACTTAGCGTTCGGAAAAATGCACGACGGCGAGCAGCGCTCTGGTACTTCTTTGCTGCAAACCGTCTGGAGAAATGTGGCATTGTATGTAGCTTTCCCTTTGAAAATCAATCCTTACGAATGGGTACATGCAGAAACCACTAACTATGTATTTCTATCGGCGAGCCCATGAATTATCCATCTCCCGACCGAACAGACTTTTGTCGCCATCATTCTGGATGACCGAAAACAAACAGCCATCAGACTTTCAAGGCTTTGATGCTGTTATGTCTGGTATTCAGCATCCACTTGGCAAGTGTCTTGTGACTACTACCACCTTGTTTCCTTAACATGGCGCATGTCTTTAGGAAGATTGCTATATACCACAGGGGATATATCAGGTGCGGTGCGGTGCTTTTTGGGCCTCTTGCGGTGGTCATCAGCGTCGTCCTCTCCACTCACCCAACTCTCCAATCGCACTGTGGACAACGCAAAGGATCCTGGCAACTCAGACAAAGTGTTCCTGGAGGACTTCCAGGTTGCAATTTCGGTAATGCACCACCTTCCGTCACCTGTGCCATCTGACACCGATGCTAGCACTTGAAATCGATATCTGGGGACCAAGCGAGTCTTGAGGATCTCAAATTACCGATTCGTTTTGCTCTTCCCTCACAGACCCACGTTCGATTAGCTCGAGACTCTGTGCATGGGGAACAATCGGATTGGGAAATTCGGGAAGAAATATGGTCATCTTTCTGGAAGCCGAGAGGCAAAGAGAGGCTCGAACGAAGTGGCAAGGCTGCTGCTGGAGGTGATTCCTCTTAATCTCGTGCTCCCCGTAAACTCATTTCATACCTAGAGGCATTCTGGGTCGATATTAAATTGCGTAATCCCCTTGATACGGAGGTCAACTTGGCCAATCTAACAGTGATCATCGAATCGTCTTCTGGGGATACCGCCTGGGCTCGAGAGAACATCGCGATCGAGACATTAGAGGAGATTGTTCTGAATGCCAAGGAGTCGCGCGCTGTTTGTGGTGCCAGTCTTCCATCCTGGTATTTGGCTGACTATATTGCATTTTAGATCTCTGTTGCTATTAAGTCCTCTAAATCAGCGTCATTGACTATCACTGGCCTTGCCTATGACTTCTTGGGCCTCCTTCCCACAGTGGAGTCGCTGGCATGCCGCGGTCGCAGGCTACAGCAGACACCTGAGCAAAGACAGACAGTTGTGTACGCCCCAGACGTGTTCTTGAAGTTGGACGTGGAGGAGGCAAGCCAAGAACTCGCGGTGGCGTTTGTGGACGGTAGACAACTTGTCCTTGCTGAGGGAGAGTGTAAGCGGATGACATTATGGATGTCAAATGCTGGTTCGAGGGATATCGGAGAGATATGGGTTGTGGCTGGTCCTGAGGATCAAATCTGGATCGAGCCTCTGGACAGAGAGCCAGGTGTGTTTGATGACTGCTCGCTATCGCATTCCCGACCACTTATAGCGCGCGCGTTGAACCAGGTTCAGTTACGAACAAGACATGGAGAACGTGGCAGTCCGATAATAAGATTGTTTCACCGACACCCTACAGTATTCCCCTCAGAGAGAAGCTCGTGACAGCACAGAGCACTGAAATGACGGTTGTTCTGCATGCAGGTCGTAAGGAGAAGCAAGACCTGTCTCTTCTCTTCGTTTATCGCGAAGTGAGTGACGACATCCTTGGTGCATCTCTTATGCTAAAGTGATTAATACAGAAGCAGGGTAGCCCCTTCCATTGCACGCGCGTCACCAGGAGTTATGAGGTTTTCCAATGCCTCCAGATCTCTACAATGTCGCACCCAAGTCACTCGCCAGATCATTCATTCTTATTAAGCTTGGATCTGGCCAATGTTTCATCATCGAGTCGTGTTTTGATCAACCAAGTGACATCGATCAGCGCTAATTGGTCGTGTTCTCCCCTGACTGACCTCTCGTCGTAAGTTTAAACAAAATTTACGTGTCTGTTGTTCATCGTATTCTAGTGAGCCTTTACATCCTTCTCAGTCAATACGGATATCGCTTGGCGCCACTTCCACTGGGGACTGTACGAGTGTGAATGCAGTTTCAGCATTTGTCTCAAGGAAACTGAGCAACGTGCTGAATGGTGAGATCATCGATTCCGACAGTCCACCACCGTTAGAGCTCGTGTGCGGACACGTCTCCCAGGTACATATCACCGTCTCTTCTACTGATTCATCATTCATGTGACGTTCGGCAGACATTTGCCTATGAGCCTTTTGTCACTCATTTCGTTACCAACGCACGGCGGATAGCCGTGTCTCGCATGCTCGCGAAATTACACACCCGAATACCAGCATCATCATACTCCAGCATCTTCCCGCTTTACAATCCACTATCAGTGGATTTCGTCATATTTTGGGATATCCCTTTTGAGCAGCGTTCTGGTCATATCCTTGTGTCTGATATTGCCCTAGGCGCAAGGCACGCTGCGCTTCGAGAAGCGATCGAAGAGGTGGAGAGTGCTGGAGTCAAAAGGATCATGTATGCTGAGACGCAACGGGAAAAGATGGAGACTCTGCAAGCTATCCGTGATAGTGAGTGGAACATGGAGATGAACCCGATCGTTGTGAACGTGAAGGATGGTTTGGTGATAAAGCATGATTTCAGCCAGGGGTGAGTAGCGTTCTTCAACTTCCCGTAACAGTTGTTGAGCAGGTGTTGTTCAGGGTTTGTAAAGCTCCTGTAGAATTTACGATTCGCAACCACTCCTTGTCACATCCATCACGTTTTATCCTCAAACTTGACACTCGTCAACATTCACCGACATCGTGAGTGATTTCCTACTTCAGACATCAATAATTGACGGTGTTCGTAGGACACTACTCCCTGCATCATACTGTGGCCGAATGACCTTCAGGGGGCTTTTGCAGCCATTGCAGTCAACGTCTGTTCACGCCCATATGTGCATTACTCGTCCAGGAACGTACGCACTATCAGGTTGGCGGTTGGAGACTGAGGTAGGCGAGCCTGGCATGGAGGAGGGCTCGTGGCAAGTGAGGCACCGTTACGAGCAGAGGGCACCTGCTAACGATAAGTCGTCAATCGTTGTATCGGATCTCTCGTGATCTTAACGCATGCAGATGGAATATTGCTAAATATTTTTAATTGATAGAAGAATTTACATTCGCGTCATGTCACTACAGTTTTTATACACATTTCCAATCATACTGGGATACAAACAAAAGGCACGCACAAAGGTGGCTTGGTAGTGACATACCTCTGGTATACAGTAGATGTCAACAAGTCTTAATGCATGAGCAGCGAGGACGAAACGCATCCTGTCCCCGCCGTACATGTTCGCGACTAATTTTGCGTTGGAGCGTCACTGACAATATACTAACACCTATAGCTCATGGTGCGATTTACAGTAACTGAGTTTGCATGTCATGGAGTCTGGAATAGCCCTCCGAGTCGTCCGCTAAGCACGAAAATCGTGTAATTCAACGAACTTTTGAATAGCATAGATATAACAAACATATGTAATGATATGAGACAACTGTAAAAGCAAGGCAATCACTGTGAGTTGGATGCGGCTTCCCTCGCTCTCTCTCGCTCCCGTTCTTCCGCCTCCTTCCTCGCTGCTGCGAGTTTCATCTTCTTGACTTTGATGTTGAAGATGGTCTGTGCAACGATATTGTCAGCCCGCGTTAACGAATCAAGGAGAAACTTACACCAAGCGTGAACTGAATCATGTTGAAGAAAGGCACCCAAAGCTGCGTATCCATCAGTTTCAGATGTTCATATTAATTACTCAGTCAGAGGACATACTTCGACAGGAACGAACTGCTGCGCAATGGTCATCGACAACGGGGACACGATCCATGATATCTAGAGAACATTAGAACACCCCTCGAGGTCAATTAATCTTGCTTACTCGGATGACGGAGAAAAAGCCGCCCTTGACGGTGCGGGTAACCTCGCTGAGCGATTTGGCACCATTAATAACGGCCATAGACGCAAGGAAGGCTAGATGAGACTATGAGCACTGTGACGTAGTACAGTCGATAAAAATACCAAAGTGCACGCACCAGTTACTTGTATCGGTGAAATAAGAAGGTTGCTTGCGAGGAGCTGCCCTAGCCTAGCCTTGAGCCCTGTCTTTCCAGAAAAAGCCCTCTGCAGAAGGCCGACGAGGATATGTCCCAGTGGAGCAGACACAAAGATTCCGTATAGGGCCATCTTGAAGGCCTTGGAGTCAATTCGTGCGCGCGCAAGGGCTCTTGTCAACGGTGAGGCATCTTTGGGGACCTGGATGGGCGCAAGGCCAGCTACATTCGATCCAATGACTTCCTGCAGGAAAGAAAAGGCGCCTGCATGTACACGCATCCGACACGTTGAGCGTCAGCTTGCTGGATTAGAGGGAAGGCTCACCAGACGTCAATGCCTTGGTACGCAGTGGGTTTGTCGACAGCTGCGTGAGGTACTGTGCCAGCAGCGGGTGCATAGGCGCTTTGCTGGAGACAGGTACGCTCATGATGGTTGCGGTGAAAGTTGAGCGGCTCGAGGACAGGCTTAGGCCATACATAGCCCGGGCCGGCTGCAGTACTAAAATCACCACGTCGCGAAAGTTATCAGTATATCAGTATCGACGTCACCGAAGACTGCCACATACACACTCAGCAACGTCGACTCACGAACTGATGGAGGTCATCCATAATACACAATGTGTATATAACGAACAGTAAAGTGATATATATCTATCTGTAATGCGCAGGACAAAGTATAAACTATTATCTGTCTATGAGGATTAAAACGCGGATATCCCTATTGTAATCCCTAACGTGTCTTCACCCTGAAAGCTGTTATATTCACCACCTCGTGTAACTAGATGAAGAGACATACCAAGCTTTCACATAGTCCGCGAACGATACCATGCAAATCGTTTGCCAGATACCGAGACCTATCCGAGGCGTGACACCACGGTAGAGACCCTTGATACCGTTCTCCTTGTAGATGAAACCGAGGGTATTAAGAATGGTTAGTTTTGCCGGGCGGTTAGCATTCGCAGTGGCCTTAGCCATCGATTGCATCTATCACGTGAAATGTTCAGTGAAGCCTGAACAGTGCATGTGTTTAAACCACTAACCTCAACCCGGACGACCTCTATAGGCTGATTCCACGTAGCCAGTGCACCACCGATGGAGGAAGCCAAGATCTTGTCCATGGCACCTAATTTGTCATTTTCGCCCTTCCCGCGCACGTTCCGGATCGAAGTTTCAGCTAGACGAGCAAAACCCATTCTGAATAACGATAATCAGCTGCAAGGACCACTACAATTCTGCTTAGCGTGACAAACCGAGAGCCCCAGTTAGTGCATTGTCGCACAGCGACAGCGTTGACACCCTTGTTGATGCCCCGGATCCCTTCGCGACGGTAGATGTCCATAAATACCTGGAATGTTGACCGTTGGACGCCAACAGCGGCCTCCTTGTGTCGCGTAATCTCAACAGTCTTCATACATGTCGTGAATCCTGTAGTACACGGTATTAGTATTATATTCGTAACAATCGTGTACAAGTCAGTCCCGAAAGATGGTTAATTTGGGGCAGCACAGTATTATAAACTAGCCTCCATAGAAAAAAGAATGCATCATGTACGAAGAAAGTGCTGTTTCCGGGACTCACCCATAGTTGCATAAGCCTGAGCAACACCGCCGCCCATACCACCCAAGAGACCAGCAGTAGCAGGGCTGACACCCATGCCAACACCGGCAGTCTCGATTTCGGAAGCCATGAATAGAAGCACACCACCTTTAGTGGAGGCTTCAATCCATGCCTGTTCATTGAATCAGCACGGTTCGAATGCATGATCATTGATGAGACAAGCACTAACCCATGGTATCAGACCCTGGTAGAAACCGACGACGCCGCCACGAGACCAGACCGACTTGGTGGCCTGGAGCATAGTCTGGGACCGGTTGGCGGCCATTTGGGTCTTGAGGACCTCCAAGGGTTGACCAAGGGTTGTGACCTAAAGATACCCCAGTCAGGTTGTGCGTAACACCGCAAAGACATCCTCGAACTTGCCTCCTGCGAAGGCGGAGTTAAGTCAGTAAGACCACTACCACCTAAATGAAACTAACGCACAAACTATGTGAAAGGAAGCACCGACGTCATGACGCGTATATTAGCTGGTTTTCAGGATTGATATTGATGGAACATTACCATGTTCATGATAGCACCTTCAACTGTGTTCAGAATATTTCATACGACGAAATCACGAGACGCGCTCACCGACAGCAATGTTAGACCAGTTGATGCCTTTCTGGCCGGGTTCCTTCTGAATTGCCATCGCGTGCTTCGTGGTGACCGGGAAGAAAAAGGAAGAATGTGAGGAGGAGGGAGGGTAAAGAAACGTATGTTCTGAATCAAGCTTGGGGCGAATAAAAAGGCATCCCCAATAGGTTCCGGTGTGTCGTCCAAATGGGGCCACTTACGCGGGCGGGAAAGGCGACCTTTTGCTTCCACAAAATTGCAAAAACACTTACGACTTGTTCTTGACATTGCTTATTTCCATCCCCCCTCTGACTGAACTCATTGTAAACCTTTGACTCGAGACACTACGTATCTTCTTGTTTCACTCGGTTCGAGTTGCCTTCGGGTGTCGGCACATGCGCACAGTCGAACATCGTACCATAACTCGAACAAGTCACGTAATATTAATGTCCGTGAACCAACTGATTTAGAGTAAATAAAGGTTCAGCAATTCAGCCGAACGTATTCATCACTGTGCAGGTCATCGTCATCATCATTTTATGAAAAAATCTGAGTTGTTCGCATTCGTCGTTCAACGTCCTTCCATATGTACCAACAAAACCATTTAGGTTACGGCAGTGACCTATCTCTTCCCTTTGTTGGCATTAATCATACCTGTCTCATTACCGATTCGGACACTCGCGGCTTGTGCTAGCAAGGAACAATTCTCGGACATCTTCGTCGCTGTGGCACGACCAACAAGAGTTTTCTTTGACATCCCCACGTTCGCAGCTCATTTCGCGATTGAATCTAACATCAAGAAATCATTGACGGGAGTATAGTCCATCGCACCTCCTCACCACAGTCAAGTTCCTTCCTGTTCCTTCACATTTACGCGTTCAAGCATGGCTTTCAACACAGTCACGAGTCCATTTCAAGATCTAGACCTTTATCACCTAAGAATTCCCTTTTGCCGGTGGCTGCAGTGTTTTCTCTAGGGTCGTACCCTTTCCTTTCTCCCAGTAAAAGTAGTTGAGTTGGTACCCATAGCAGCTCCGAATTTGGGCCTCGGGTTGCTGCAGAATTGTTGCCTGATCACCATGGACCGAATACTAGAAATGTCACTCTAGAACGTGCCGTTACTTAGGGTGAGTAGTAGTATGAGGGTGAAGGGGTCAATAATAGATCGAATATATGACGAAATAATTAATTGACTTACCAGTGACCCTACTCGGATGCCCAACGGTATCATATTCGAACTTCCTGCAAAGGGGGTTAACGGCGCTGACATGGTCACCTTGAGCTTTCCACGGCAAGAGATGGACTATCAGGACGAATTGTTACCATGGTTAATAATGTTAAACCGGAGATAGCAACCAGAGAGAAACTATTAGTGTTGATTTAGAAGGTTTAGGGCATAGGCGCAGCCTTTTAACAAGGTTATGGTATCGATCAGCAGGAACTTGGATTTGTAGTCTCCCGTAGTCAGACGATAGATGAAAAAATGTAGACTCGAGACAAGTCAAGTGTCACCTCAAACAATCCATTGTATCGCCAAGCAACTGTCAGTCGCAGCCGTGGATATCATCGTACCCTATCGTACCACTTCAACAGCAAATTCGAAGCAAGTCACGTAAATTTCGCACTCTGTCGTCGCGTTGTCAAACGTTCGGTGTGCAAGCGGAGTATACCAGTAAAAAGTTGGCATTAAGGAGGAGATCCACACGACGCAGGATGTACATTGTTACAGTCGAATTAGAGAAAGACTTCCAGATACCATGACGTGTAATCATTAACCAGAGGTGGGGTATGCATATGAGAGGGGGGCTGGGATACCCCGATAAGAATGTCCGTGACATTACCAATAAAGTGGAAAGAAAGGAACGACAAGTCGGGAATGGCACCAACCGTACAAGGTACTGCCCACAGACATAACCTAGGTGATTGGCCATGAGGATGGGGGATGGAAGCGGCGCGGAATCCATGAGGCTGGTGTTTTGTGACCGGGAAGGTTGGTTGTGGAGACTTCACGCGTCCGACGTGCCTTTCAGCTGTTCGAGGTCTGCTTTTAATCTGCAACAGAAACGTGCCATGACACCAGCACGGTGAAGTCAATAAATGAAATCCAAGGGGTCCACACAATAGACAAGTAATGAAAGAAGCTGATAAATTACGGTAAAAGTAAACAGAGTCATCGCCGAGAAATGTCAAAAGGATCAAATGAAATCAAAAATCACAGCCAGGGCAATTACTACTCCGAATAAACTTTGAAGTCCAAAGACCTTGACATACCGAATGATAGAGTCTTGACTCTCGTCTTGTTCTTGCTCGAGATACTGGATCTCCATCGATTTTCGTGTGATGTCCTGGTGGAGCTCGTCCAACTTGCCCTGTAGTCCGTCAATCTCACTCTTGAGGCCCCTGACGGTGCGCTCATGCTCAGCCAACGTGTCATGCATCTTCAAATTGTGCGCCTCATGCACTTTCTGGAGCTCCTCCCTGGTAACCGTAATCGAGGAAGAGGGCACCGCCCCATTGCTCCTTGGTGCAGCCAAAGCAGCCTCGGCAGCAGCCGCAGCTTGTGCCCTGAGCGTAGCAATCTCACCCTCCATGTCGGAAAGTTGGAATGACAGCTCCGACTTTTGCGATACCAGCGTATTGACCTCTTCTTCATGAGCAGCACGGAGCTTCATGACGTCCTCGACACGTCCGCGCGCCGCTTCCTCAAGTTCCTTTGTGTGATTAGAGGACATCTCCGACAGTGACTCCTTCGTGACAGCGAGAACATCATTAAGCATGACGTTGTCATCACGGAAACTGGCGAGTTCTTTTGTCATGCGATCGATCTCGGATGCCTGGTCAGGAGATGCAGAGGCGGCGGCGAATGCTATCCGCGCATCCTCGAGCTGAGCCTTAAGGCTACCAGTCTCAGTTCGCGAAGAGTCTAGCGCCGCCTTCGCTTTGGCAAGGTCATCTTGGGTAGCACGCAGCTCCAGGTTCTGATTGCTCAATTTCTTCTCTAGATCGCCGACTTGCGATGCAAGGACGCCTTCATAGTCTGCTTTCAGTCCATCTACCGTCGACTGGTGGGCAGCGCGAAGTTGTTCGATTGTCGCTTGTGATTCAGCACGGAGTGCTACAAGGTCTTGACCATGAACTTCTCCAGCTTCATTCTAGAATACATCGTCAGGATTGGTACAGTTGCGCTAGAGTGTCATAGATTTACATACCTTAGCATGCTCAAATGCTTCTTGTAGGAGTTGCTCGTGCTCAGCCTTTACAGCATCAAGTCGCGCACCGTACTGTGCTTCTTGACCCTATATCACTTATGAGAAAATATTATCGGGAGATGTCAAGTAACAACTTGCCTCCAACTCGGCGGTGATTCTTTTAATCTCCTCCGAAAGTTCAAGATGTTTTGACAAAAATTCACCTTCGGTCTCGTCAATCTGACGCTCGTGCTCCTCAGCAGCATCCTGGGCCTCGAGCTTTGTCCGTTCATGCGCAGCATGAGCAGCAGCGAGCTCGTCTTGGAGGCCCTCAAGGTCGGCAATAACTTTGGCGAGCTCATCTTTGGCAGCCTGAAGTTCGCCATTGTGAACTTCTCCAATCTCAACCATCTGCTGGGCGTGTTGAGCTTCTCTAACTTTTGATGCATCCAAAGCGTTCTGAGTAGCTTGGGCGGCATCGGTCAGTTCCTCTTCCAGCGATTTGAGGCGGTCAAGTATCTTGGCGTGTTCGTCCTGTGCTTCCTCTTGGCTTTCTTTCAACTCCAAAATCTCGACCTCCAGCTCAGAGAGCTTGGTAGCATTTTCCTCGCGCTCTGCTTTAAGCTGCTCGACTTGAGCTTCGAGAGCATCGGCATTAGCAGCCTTGGCTTCGGCGTCGCTTAGTCTTGCGTGGAGTGCCTGGAGTATTGCAGTATGAGAGGTCCTCATCGCTTCAGCCTCTGCGCTGACGGTTTCAAAATCTGTCCTTGCCCGTAGAAGTGCTTCGCGCTCAGTCTGAGCTGCTGCCGCCGCCTCGGAGGAAGATTGTTCGCTTGAGGTGCGGAGAGTCTCAAGGTCATTGCGAGCTGCTTCCACTTCAGCCGTCAGAGAATCTACTTGGCTTTGGAGGTTGCGAACGACATCAGTGTGGCTTGATGACGCCAGTTTAGCCGCATCGAGCTGTAAAAAAGGCTGTTGAAGAGCAAGCAGCATTGTAATAGCAATTCACGTACGTCTTGCCTCAGGGATTCAAGAAGAGCACGGTCCCGCGAATGTTCATTGCGAACTTCTTGCAGGGTAGCTTTAGCAGCTTGAAGCTCTGTCTCCGCTGCAGCCTTTCCTTGCTGCATTTGTACAAGTGACTTTTGCTTTGCTTCGGCGTCTGCAGTAATGGAATTTAGCGCAGCTGAAAGTTCAGCGAGCCGCGCTTCAAGCGTAGCGACTGTGTCCGCTTTCACTGAGAGTTCATCCACTGCCTCTCTGAGCTAAGAAAAATCGTCAGTAATAAATTTGAAAATCAAATGTAAACTTCTCACTTTTTGCTGCATCTCTTCTAAAGGTTTTCCATCGTTTCTAACTTCTCGGATGGAGGTGATTGAAGTAGGTTGTCGCATAGGTCTGGGTGGGGGTGCAATCGAAGGGCTCCCCTTCGTCGATGAAGTGGAAGGCGTCCTCCTCAAAGTCTCTGTTATTGAAGCACGAGGGCGAGGACCAGAGTTGGCTTCAGCTGGAGCGGGTTTGGAGGTCATGGAAGATGCAAGTGACGACAACAACGTGCCTCTTGGCTTCGGCGTCGGAGGACTGCCTGTAGCGGATGGTGCCCTGGGGGTGAGCATGGATCCTCGTCGAGATGGTGGTGGTGGAGGGCTTCTGGAAGACGCCATTGTTGATGCTGACTTTACTGGAGAATTTGTAGAAGGGGTGATAGATTTCCTCAAAGCTGAGGGGGTAGAGGTGGTGGTTTTGGACAGGGTAGGAGTTGCGGCAGGTGTTTTGCTGCTAGGGGCTGCTTTCGTAACTCCAGACCCAAATGCGCCGGAATTCAATACCTTCGCACACATGGCTAAGATGAATTTACATCAGACAGAGGTGCGGCAAACGCACCTTCTTAACGGTTGGTGTAGGAGGACCAGATTTGGTCGGAGCACCTTTAGCCTTCGCGGAGATGACTAGTTTGTCCTTGCCTGCTGCTACCACAGCTTTTGAGTCAAGCTTCTTTGTCACCTCCGGTTTTGTGGAAGGTGCAGCATCTATAGGCGTGTCATCGGGCTGCGTGTCTTCCTGCACTGGATTAACCGCATTATCATGCACTGCACCATCTGCCGGCGTGTCATCCTGCGAGACTGGGTCTGGTTCTACCACGCCAGCCGCCTCATGTTCACCATGAGTTTCAGGAGACGGGGCATCAACCTCGACAAAAGTATCTTCGGCGTCGGAAGTCTGGGGGATAGTCTCTACGTGGGCCATAATCACTGAAGATGATGGCAAAAATTAAAATTGACGGTTCGAAAAGCCTATTGCAATTTGGAACAGTCGAACTAGTAAGTGAAGGAAGAATAAAGTCAGAAAACAACCAGAAAATAAATGTTACGAAAGTTGCAATATTAATCACAGGGACGCGGTGATCCCGCTCGGCGCCGGCCGTCACCGAAATGACCAAAATTTTATACCAATTTAATTCATTACTTTATGTACTGGGTCTATATACAGCTCTATTTCAGGTCAGCATAAAGATTCAGAGCGTTCAAAGCTGGTTCGTCGAGGGAACTATGATTGTAGCTCAAAATAGAGACCTTTCCAACATCGTTAGTTCTAATTAGCGAATATCGTAAATACACTTACTCCTCCAGGTTCCACGTTGAAATGGGTTCCTGGTAATCGAGCTTGAACACATGCAGTCACTGAATCAGCCAATCATATCGTACCTAGAGCGAGGTCGAATCCTATCCACCGGGAAATGAAGACACGATTGAAGTGGCCGTGAGCAACAATTAGGACGTCACGTGTTCCCTTGCCCTCTTCGAAGTACTGTCTATGGTACTCTCGAACCTGCCAGAAATCAGACTTAGAATAACATTCAAGTCATTGGATCAACCTTGGCAACTACACTGTCGACACGAGCGCACATATCCTCAACACTCTCGCCTCCAGGACAACTAAGTTCAGAGTCGATCAGGCTTGAGTGTGTGAATTCTGGTGATAACTTACCCATCTCTCCAGATCTCCCACTTGGGATCCATGGAAAGAATTTCATGTTTCAATAAGCCTTCGTACTTTCCATAGTCCCATTCTCTGACGGATTCATCGATAATGTGATCCGGGACCTTGGGTAGGTGTTCGAATAACAAATGGAATGTTCTGTGGGCTCGCTGGCGGGGAGATATGAGGGCAACACATAGATTTTTGGGATCAATGGGTTCTGTAGATCAATATGATTTAGACGAGGTATGCAAACAAGGTGATACATACTGACTGCCTTCGCCGACCAAGATGTGTGCCTTAGACTTAATTTGTTCCTCTCCTCGCACCGTCAGAGGAATATCGGTTTTTCCGGTCTGAAGAGGACGTTGTTTAAAGATCTAGGAGTGCATATGTGATGGGCACGTACGTGCCGTCTATCAAATGGTTGTCAGCCTTCACGGTTATGTAGACCAGAAGTCCCCAGCTCACCCATTCAAGGACCATTCCGTTTCACCTTTGGGGAAAATCAATGTCATATTTTGCCTTCCAGATAAAATATTGTGCGCACCATGTCTAATAAGAAAAAGTCTTGGAGTGAGAGGGGGCATGATGGTAGATGATAGATGAGTAATTATCAGTGGGAAGCGAAAACTCAGACACCAAAAAGGAGTTATCCAAAACGGGGCAAGCTGCGTAATTTAAACATTGGTTCCGCTGAGCGCTTGCCCTCCGAAAGCTAGTGTCTGCAACTGTACTGGACTGGACGATGTTTGATGACTGTAACTGTAATGTTATCTATATCAACGCTCGTTACTGACTGTCTGCATAGTCGTCGAACATGCTGCTCCTACAGCAGGCCATTCACGCAGCACCGTACCTCTTCCACAAGTTCAGTATGAGGGTTTCGAGCAGTCGCCTTATGACAACGACATCAATGCCGAATTAGAACACACAAATACCTTGGTGTGTATACTCACATAGGACATTTTAACTATTCACTCAATCCTTCAAGGGTCCTCAATTACCAAGCGCAGTTGCACCCAACACACCATTATTCGACCTCGGACGCGTTCAGTATACGCTTCCAGCACCTCTGGTGTCTCTGGCGGTGGCCTCTGATGTGCTTGCAATGGCGTTATCATCAAATGTCATAGTCCTCATCGAGCTTTCTCATGCAGAACATGTCGTCACGATCCCTATCCTACGCAAAACGACGGAATTGAACATACACAAAATCTTTCTCGACCCATCAGGCCGGCATCTCATTGTCACCTCCCTTCAAGGCGAGAACTGGTATCTATATCGTGGCTGGAAGAAGCCCAAGCAGCTCAAGACTTTCAAGATGGTAATCGAGAGTATTGCATGGAATAAAGCTGCATTACTGGCATCTACGCATTCCATGTCAACAAGAGAGTTCCTGGTTGGTACGCGGAATGGTAGCATCTTTGAAGCTGTATTAGATGCCGGGGAAGATTTCTTCAAGTCACAGGAACGCTACTTGCAGCTCCTGTTCACTCTTCCTGAGAAGTATCCAGTCACTGGGATCAAGTTTGACTTGTTTCCATCTTCCGACCCGCGGAATGCCCTGGTCATTGTCACCACTCCTTCGCGAATATATCAATTCGCCGGCTCACCGGATCGACGTTCTGAAGATGGTGGTCGTGTCTTCTCTTCCTTGTTTGCCAGCTATCGGGAGGCTACACCAAGTAAGCGATCAATATTAGCGAGATAGTTCTTTTCTGACATGAAGAAGAAATATCTGAACTACCTGGGAGCCTACAGTATTCCGAACTTCACTTCTATACACCTAACGCAGACCAGGCACTGTCACTCCCAAAAACCCTTGCTTGGATGACTGGTATTATTTGATGTTGTCTATGATCGTCTTATATCTGACCTGCTACATAGCCCCTGGCATATATCATGGGACGCTCAACTTTGACCCAAATTCTGACGACCACATCGACTCAACACAGCTCCATCCATATCCTACCGTTTCACCTGATGCACCCCCTGGAGCCTCATCGGCAGAAATCCCTATATCTATTTCCCTGACAGAGTTCCACTTCATCTTGCTATACAGGGACCGCATCGTTGGTATCTCCACCTTGAATGGAAAACAGACTTACGAGGATTTCATGCCGTTGGTAGGTTGGACGCTTAGACACATGTTGATTACTGCTGAGGGTCGGTTCAGAGACAGAATGAGGTTGTGAGGGGACTTGCTGCGGACCCAGTTCGTAAAACATACTGGGCCTACACGGATCAATCCATCTTCGAACTTGTTGTCGGAAATGAGGGCCGCGACGTCTGGCAGATATACCTCGCTCAGCAAAAATTTGATGTCGCACTTCGGTACGCAAAGGTCGGCAATATTGCATCATTTGCATTCGCTGAATGCTAACCAATGAATTGAGCGCAGACAGCAAGACAGCGAGATAGCATCCTGTCCGCTCAAGCGCGTGCATTCTTTGACGAAGGTCGCTATTTCCAAGCTGCACAATGTTACTCTCAGTGTTCTGCACCATTCGAGGAAGTTGCATTGAAATTCTTGGATGCCGGAGAACGAGATGCACTGCGCTCATACTTGATTTCAAGACTTGAACGGACACGGAAGTCGGTACGCTTCTCCCCCCAAATATTCAGTGATTCAGACCCTCATTGTCTCTGCATCGCAGGACTTGACGCAACGTATGATGTTAGCCACCTGGCTCGTCGAATTTTTTCTGAGCAGATGCAATGAGCTGGACGACTTATGCGCATCTGAATCGGTTACCAGCGATATCGAGAATCTGCAGACCCAGCGCGCGATCCTTGAAGACGACCTACGACAATTCTTCGATACATACAAGGTTCGCTTATTCATCGCAATTTACTCCCTTGAACTTATTTTCGCAGAGCAATTTAGACAAGAATGTTATCTATGAGTTAATTCAAGGTCATGGGCGGACTGACATGTACCTACACTACGCTACCGTTGTCGGCGACTGCGAACGAGTTATTGAGCACTGGATACTGGAAGAAGAGTGGACCAAGGCTATCGACGTGCTCAACGGACAGGTGAGCATGGTGGTCGTGCACTGCAATGCACCCTGACTAACTGGAAAAAGTCAAACCCCGAGCTATACTACCGCTTTGGCACGGTGCTGACCAGACAAGCACCCAAGGAGATGGTCGAATCCTGGTTAAAGCAATCCTCTTTGGATCCCTTGCGCCTCATTCCTTCCCTCCTTCAGTTGCAACACCTTCCCCGTGGCTCCATGTCTCCCGACCATGCTGTGCGGTACCTTGATTATGTGGTGTTTGAGCAGGGCAACAAGTCACCGATGGTTCACAACCTTCTCGTGACATTCCTGGCGTCACGGTTACCTCATTCTTCAGAAGAGGAAGGCCATCTACTCAAATTCTTGACCTCGGCGCCTTCAGATCCAATGACTGGTAAACCATACTATGACCTCGACTACGCTCTTCGAGTATGCAAAAGGACGGGACGAATCCAGTCATGCGTTCACATATACTCACAGATGGGTCTTTGGGAGAATAGTGTCGACTTGGCATTGGAGAAAGGTGACTTGGAGCTAGCGAAGGAAAATGCTAACAAGCCAGAGGATGACGGACCGTTGCAGAAGAAGCTTTGGCTCAAGATTGCGCGATATGTGGTGCAAGATAAACAGGACATTAAAACGTAAGTAGGATGGTGCATTCTTGGACTTTCACTTGCTCATGAGTTTGGGCAGCGCAATGCAGTTCCTGGATAACACGAATATACTCAAGATCGAGGACATCTTGCCGTTCTTCCCTGATTTTGTCGTTATTGATGACTTCAAGGAGGAGATAGCGCATGCTTTGGAAGGGTATTCAGCCCACATTGATGACCTGAAACAAGAAATGGACGATGCGACTCGCACTGCGGAATCTATCAAGCAGGACATCGCTGAGTTGAAGAATCGATTCGTAACCATCGATGCAGGGGAAAGGTGTTCTGTTTGCTCTCAACCTTTGTTGACGAGGCAGTTCTATGTCTTTCCGTGCCAGCACACTTTCCATGCGGATTGTCTCATTGGATTGGTATGTTTACTCCCGTTGACTTTAAGAACTGTAATGAACCACGTGACCACTAAAAGGCAAAAGAATATCTTCCGGCGCATGCGCTTCGGCGGATAATTACACTGCAAACCGAGCTGCTGAAGGGCGATGGGAAAGGGAATCCTGACCTTGCATTGTTACCACCCAATGGGCATTCTCGCCAGGGGACCCGGCAACGCACACTCTTATCTGCGAACTTTGGCAGCCCTATCCAAAATGGTGCCAAGGCTGCGAATCTGCTGGGACGAAATCTACTCTCGGCTGGAGACCGGTTGCGAGATTTGATTGTTCCAGATGCTCTGGCTACGGTTGTATCTGCACCGGGCTGGATACCGGGTATTAGCGGCGGGAGGAAGGTTGGAATAGATAAAGACTTTGAGAAGAAGATGGAGAAGCTGCGGGGCGAGCTGGACGATGTGCTGGCGAGCAGCTGTCCCCTGTGCGAGAGTGTTATTGCAGGTTTAGATAAGCCATTCGTGAAAGCAGGTGAATTGGATACGACATGGGCTCTGTAGGAGTTGTGATATAACAGAATGCTCTAATCTCGCTATTTAACCATGTATCTTCTTCGTGCGGCCTGCTTTTCGTCGTAGCCTGGCAGCTTTTCTTGCTCCCATCTTAGGATGTAATCATTAGTTCATGAGGGGTATCCAAGGTAAGACGGATGTACCTTGGCTTTGTCTTCTTCTATTCTGCGCCGCTCCTCTGCTGCCTTTTTCCTCTCAGCGGTAATTTCTCGTCTCCTACGTAACATGAGCGCGCGGGGTTCTGCGACACAGGTTGTGTTACTCACCGTTGCTTTTCAGCGTGTTTTTCCTCTCTGAGCTCATTCTCGAGTTTTTTGACAGCGCTGTGTTTTGTAGTCTTCTTCATGCGCTCCTCAAATTTGGATTTGTGTCCAGTAGAGCATAGTGTTCGACTAATTAATTCTCGCGTGATTTTTTGTGGAGATGCTGTAGTGTGATACGTACAATGTAGCCGATCTTGGGGCCTTCCATGATTTACCAGAGACGCGTCCATTCGACGAAGAAGTAAGGGAGACGGTGGTCTGCTGTTCTGACATGTATGATGATGGATGATCTCGTTAAAATGGAGCAGGCACCGAACGTGGGATAGACGTCATTTTATTATAATCGCTTGGTTATGTTTACAATTTGTAGTACGACATTCGCCTCGACTCGGACTCTCAACAGTCTCCTGGTTCCTTCCTTCGACCGCGGCCATGTCCCGGTCTCGTCATTCCCCAAGGGACGCCCAACATGATCATCCAAGCGCCCGCTCACCCTATTCTCCTGCTCATGCCCGCTTTCTTTCGACTTCAGAGTTTTCTGATTCCCCATCAGTTTACAGCCACGCTTATTTTTCTCCACCTTGCCCCAGCAGCAATCACACTGAAGTGAAGTCGAGTTCCTTTCCTCATAAGGACAAGGGCTCCTCTACTGAGCGCCGTCCATCTCACCGAGACCGCCTCAATGATCCTCAAGCGAGTAGCTTGGATCTCGATGATGAATTTACGCCAGGCAGTTCCCTTTATACCACAGACACAATTGGTCACATGGTGAATGATGATCAACTCGGAGACGAGGAGGATCCATCCCACAGGATAAGCGTTCAGGGTCCCAAAATACGCTTTCACTCTCGAGCGCCTTGGGAAACTGGCGAGGATACTATTGACGAGAATGACTCCGTCTATAGCGGCAAGTCTGGCACGTTTGGCATGAAAGTGAAGAGTAAGACAGTGGAGGCTGCTATCATGCGGCACTTTGGCAGGGGCTCTTCCAGACCTAGCGCCGATTCTGACCGCTCTCAGCCTAAAGCCTCTTTCGAAACCACTGCGCGGTGCAGTCATTCCAGTTCGCGGGGTGCTCTGTAGTGCGTTGTTATTTCCCTCAATATGCAACCTTTTGACCCCAAACATGCAGTACTCTGGCTCAAGAATCGATGTCAACATCCTCTTTGACTGTCCCCTCCCACCAGTTCTCGCCGGCTTCACCAAGAGATCGCCATAATTTTTCGCTTCCTCGCACTACAAACTATCCACCCAGAACTCACTCCAGTGACCGCACATATGGAGAATTTCAGTCTGACAGCAGTTTTCTCCCAGGAATGGCACACAGTCCTCAGCTGTCCCCCCAACAAGTTACACATAGCCCACATTCTCCAACTTCAGATGTTCAACGAGATGACGAACGCAGCGATACCCTTTCGTCGTTTCGATCTTCGCAAGATCGTCGCTCTCATGACGACTTCGTACATCCCTATGCCAATCCTGATTTGGTGGTTTCTTATTCGCCTCCCAGGCCCGTTCCTCCACCACTTCTTTCCACCTCTGAAAATATTGCCATCGTAACTGACTCCTCCCATCCCCGTGCTAGGTCGCCAGACACGTCCTCCCCACCATCCCGGGGCCACGTTCCCTCCACCGCAATGCGCATTCATGGCAAAGATATCTCTCACCCTATCGCTGTCTTCCACTCCAACGACCTCAGTTTCAACGATCGCGACACAAAGCTCATGTCTCTTCACCCTCCGCCAATTCTTGAAGGTGTCTCAGGATGGAATCCCCAGTCCTCTCCAACTGTCGCTTTGATATCACTGCAGGAGGCACAAGCAAGGGAAAGGACCCGCAGTACCACTGTCAATTCCACCACCTCGCTACCCTCTCGGGTTCATGAGAATTCCTCCCGTGTCCCTTTTTCTGATACAGATGACTCTGCCAGTATAATGAGCACTGAGACTTCCGCTACTGGCAGGGTTCGCGCTCGCACAACTAGTGTTGGTGCTCGTTCCAGGGGTGCTATTCATTCAGTTTTTGATGCACCATTGTCCGAGCGAAGGGATTCAGAGCCCGCTGTTGCCAATACTGGTGGGCAAACGCTGAAGCACAAGAGAAGCGGATTTATGAGACTCTTTAACGGGCAACGGGAAAAGGGTCGTGACAAAGAGAGGAGTCCACCGCCCCCAGTTCCGTCATTACGTCGCATTTACTCAGAACACCCTCACGGTGCCAATGAAGATGGCAAATCGTCGCTCCCACCTCGTTTGTCGTCCTTAGCTTCTGATGGTTTGAGCAACTCCTCTCTGGATCTTGACCAGACAAAGTTATCCTCACCTTCGCTGAAGCGCATCCCACCTCCTTTACACATAGCTACAAGTACCCTTTCACCATCCACGTTGGGGCAAGATCTACCTCAGCGGCCTGGGAACCTTGATTTTCAAGCTCTCAAATTACGCCCCGTATCCACGAACTTCTGTTCTCAATTTGCTGATATAGTTGCCATCCCTGAAATGGAGCTCGAACTGGACACGCCAACGTCGACGTCTACGATTAGTTCAGTGGCAGCGCTCTCGCCCTTCACATCAGGATCGTCGCGACCGAGCGACGATAAACCTTCGTCAGTAGATCAGTCTCAAGTAATCAAGGCTTTGCAGGAGGAGATCATCTCGTCAAAGAAGGCCTGGCAACGACAGGTTTGGGAGCTACAAGGTCGGGTGAGAGACTTGACGGCAGAAGTCGAGGAGCTTCGTGCAGCGGATGAAGGCAAGGGATATTGTGAACACTGCGGTAGGGGAGATCCTCAAAGAGATTGCGGAACTCTGTGTGCAGGGACGAAGAAAGTGAGCGTCATGCACAGACCGAGGGGACGCGTAGGCAATGCCGCTCGCTTCGCAAGTGGGAACTAGGCGAAATCTCACAAAACCACCACCACAACTATCTACGCGGTTAGATCACGAACGCGCCCAAGATGACTGCTGCTCAGTTGATCATGCGTTATATATCCCGGCTCAGGCTATTTATTCATTTAGTTCTTGTCTCAAGTGGAATTTTCTATGCAGTTTACCCCTTTGCTAATTACACATCTTCATATTCTTATCAGTAATTTACCACACTCCCTCTGGCCACCCCCCCCCCCCCGCTGTCGTTCATTGTTGATACCATTGATTTGCTCCTGGTTTCCAGTCCAGTTTTGCAGCAGACATATATACCTTTCTCGATGCGTATTTCCGTCTTCGAGTTTCAAGTACTATAGATTGTTCGCTATGTTTACTCGCAAACAGATGTAACAGATATAGTCCAGCTATCTCAAGGTCGTAAAAGTTAAGAAGCTCAGCTCTTGTCGTCTGCCCCAAGTAACCAGCCGATGCCTCGCTGAAGCACTCGACTTGCCTGCACGGAGACATCATCCCCGTCTAGCCCCCGGTGGACTTCTCGACTTCTCGACCTCACTTGACCCTCAGGACTCCCCGAACGGTCGCGTCCACCAACCCGGAATGGAAAATTGGACGCCACACGGTTGAAGGCTCGACCAGCGAGAGCAGCCGCATCCTCAGCATTGATAAGAGGAGAGGAATGCACCTGAAGACTATTCAAGCGTGATTGCAAGGAAGAAATAGGTTTGGAAGGCTTGGCGCGTTTCGGACGAGCGGAGTGATCTGCATCTGCAAGTCGTTCTTTGCGCGCCTCCAAACTCTCTTGTTCCACTCGCCGCCAAGGGGTCAAGATATCACTAAGTTTGTCGGATGGACAAAGCTCCAGCGCACGGCCCATGAGCGTGAGTTTCTGTTCGATGTTTGGGAATTCTGGATGTCGCCCGAGCTGGAAGCAGGCCAGCCAGCAAACTTCGCTGGCTTCATGAAGCCGCGGGTCTTCTGATGGGATACCTGAGCGAAGCTTGAAAACCGCGTCAATCATTTTTTGGTTCGTATCGAACGCCCGCGTAAAATCCTCCGCCTGTAATGCCGCGTCAGATATCATTGCAAGGGTCTTCACCTCTGCGACGACGTCGTCTCGTAACCCGAGTTTGTGAAGGAGGTCAAGAATGACTTGCGTATGCTTGTAGGCGTCTGCGTTGCTCGAAAGAACGCGGGAGATCAGGGAGAGACGGTCTTTGGTGAGTCGAATCTCGATCGGCGAAATGGGGATGCCTGGTCGAGACATGATGTTGAATGAAGAGAGACGAGATGTGGCTTCGATGAAATCCCGTTCCTTTGTTAACTGGTCGGATGGCGCAGGCACGCCCAAGCTAGATGAAGGCATGAGCAAGTGATATCCTCTGGTCGCAGGACAAACTCACCAATCATGAGCAAGTTTCATGTCGCCTACTTTATAATTTGCAGAATTTGCATTATCATAAAACTCGCGAGACGCAGCAAGGCAGAGGTCTTCGATTTTAGATGGATTGAGGGATAGTTTACCGTGCTTTGAATGAATAAGGTCTCTTGCGACATCGAATCCTGATTGACGATTGAGCATTTAGGTCAATGAAAGGAACTTGATATACTCACGACCAGAGCTCAAAATTCCGCTGAAAAATATGGACGACATCTCTTCTTCGGTAAGCAGTCCAAAGGCACTGCGCAGCCCAGATTCGTTCGTCCCACAAAGTTTCAACATGTCATCAAGTAGCCATTCCCAGTCCTTCGTATCCCTGAGTTTGTCGTCGGGAGCCCCAGTGCGGCGAGCCATCCTGTTAGCCCAAGCACGCTGCTCTGTAATATTGCCTGCGCTCTGGAGGAACCAGCGTAATGGCGCAGGAGCATTCCACCGCGCAAATATCTCTCCGGACTCGAGGTGGACGTCGAGAATGTCAAGCGCGCGCGAAAGCGAGACCACTGGAAGAGGTTTGAAGAATAATAGTAAATCTGCAGGGCCACACTGAGGGTGCGCCGTGGACGGCGTAACGAATTGTCCAAGAGAAAGGATCGTGGCGTCAGCTTCATCTGCATCGTCTTCAGTGCCTGCGTCAATGTCCCATGCGGGAAGGCACTCAAAAATGCGGCTCATTGTCGTCCACTCCGTGGTACTATTGCTGCCGTAAAGGCACGCCAGAGCGAGGCGTGCAGCGTCTTCGTCGTTCTTGATCAGCCTTTGCGCAGGAGGAAATGTTGGTTTAGAGGCTGCAAAAATTGCCGCGACAATATCCAAGGGGGCGTCAAGAACATAATTGTGCAGAAGACGGTTGGGAAGATCCGGGTCAGGTCGACCCGCTCGTTCTGACCGCGACTCCAAAACGAAGAGGTAGGGCATGACTAACCGAGTGATATCCTTGGCTACAGTGTCTGCAGTTGAATGCGCTAAATATGCACGCACGACCTGCGAGGGTTCCATGCATCGCCAACGCGCTAAAGTCCAGTCTTCGTCATCTTGAACCTTCGACTCATTCCGCCCCCGAGGAATATCGTAAACCAGTCGAGTCATCAGGCTGAGATCCTCTCCTAGTTCGTCAAGACCTGGGATACCCAGCGAACCACCATGCTGCACAAGAGAAAGTGCCGTATCTAGCATGCCTGTGGATGATATGACCTGGTGGACGCGCTTCTGGTACCAACTAGTCAGTTGTTGGGCAGTCAACAACTGACTTCCTTGGGAAGAAACATTGACTGAAGCGGAACGCAGAGCCTCTAATTCAGCTGAGAGCTTTGTTTGTGAAAGAGCAGCTTGGACCTCCGACGACTCTACCCAATCGTCTACCGTCCGCCATTTGGGTGGCGAAATTGCGAGCTCTGTATCTGTGGCCGCATCATAGGCGGGAAGAAAGTCGCGATAGTCGGAAGGGATTGAATGGCATGGTATACATTCCAGAATGGTGAAGCGTGAAGGCCACAGACAGGAGCTGTGGTACGTTAGAAGAATTCGTAAGGCGTCGAAATGCTCCTGCGAGGCGAAGAAGCATGCCATATCCAGGATGTCCTCTACCAAAAAATCCTGCAATGGTATAAGAGGTTGAGTAGGACTTGCCGCATGAGCATTGGTGGAAGTTTCCCGCTCCCCCTCCCAAGGGTCATCTTCCCATTCTTCGTCAATAGTCTGTTCGTCTTCTTCATCTCTCTTCTTCGCCAAAAGTTCCTTGTGAATCTCGGCGAAGGAGTTCAGCCTGTCGAGGCGCTCAAGGAGAGTAATCCGAATCTGACAGAGCTGTGCGTCTTCGAGTGCGTCATTGAAGTACACCCTAAGCAGTTCTTTAGGTCCATTCACAGCGTCAGAACTTCCAGACGGTAGGAGAAGGACCTCTTTGCACCTCTCCACAGCCGCGCTCGTTCGCTTAATTCCAAGTTCGATAAGGGAGCGCTGTACTTCTTCGTCGCTCACGAATCGGTCGACGCAGGCAGCTGCCACCCATAGGTCATCGTTCACTGGGGCAATGATGTCCTGAATGTCATTAAATGTAACTTGCTCGTCTTTGAGATTCTCCCAGCGAGTGTAGGACGACTCAGCGAAAGTCATGGCGGTAGTGGTTAGGATATGAGGAAGGACTTGAGCTTGTATCGGCGTGTACTGTATTCCGCCGTGCACGTGGATCCGCCGTGTGTGATTATAGCGAGGTTGTGATTAGCCATTCGTGACTGGCACTAACCCCCTCAAACTATGGTGCGAATCACTTGGAGGCCGCTTGTTTTGTGCAAACTTTTTGCACCATGAAAATATGTCAGAATTTTAATCCCTCTTGCAATTGGGAAAACACTCCATTTGAAGGTAGCATAATGATCCCTCCTCCGGAACACGCTCGCGGCTCGAAGCTTACGAGTCCTTGATACAATTGGGGTTCATCCGATCGGATTCGGGCTTCATAGACACCACGGATACCAGACTCAGAGTACATGATGTACACGGAAGACATTGACAGCACTTTCCATCACTAGTACTGTCCCCAGGCCCAGAGGCTCGTCCATGTTCTGCATGCAAGATGTTCGGATGTTTCTAGAACACTGTTCCGTCTTGAGGCACCTTGCATTAACCTGGTTACCTCACGAACCTTTTCACACAAAAGCCTGCGTGGAAAGATTCGTGGGTGCTGCGGGCCGTATCTTGATCCCGACTCGGATGCCGTGACTCACAGAGCTGTCCCCACTGGCAGCCCTGAGGTGCGAGGGTATTGGATATGATTGACACTGTAGGCCCACGCCTCCACTTCATCATTCCTCCCGTCCTTGGGATGTACAGGAATACGAGGGAAATATAATACAGAGAAGACATGGACTATGTTGATGACTATACCCGTGACTACGATCCGGTGCTGGTGGACTTTGATGATCAGAATTTCAGGGATGTCTCTTCGCCATCCTATTCGGCATCATATAAGGAGATTTGAAGATCTTAGTGACTTTTACGATGGTGATTCCGAGAATTATATGCCCATGAGACGACACTACGGATCATCAAGATCTTTCGAACGCAGAATGTGACTTATGACTTTCGGGCAGTCATTTTGGCGAACGGTCATAAGATTCATCTCCATTGCGAAATCTCCTAGCCCAATAAAACAGCACCTTCAATGTGCGAAACTACAATACTTTTACCAGAAAATATGTTGGGATATGAATATGATGTAGTGCAATACGCGATCTACGCATGACCAGGCACTACAAAGCCGCTGTGACTCAAACAGGGAATCTAAACTGTGGGTCCATAAACCTCCCATGCCAAAGTAGAACAAGAAACGAAGAGAGGAACCATCAAAACAAGGTTTCCTAGTGCAACGATATGAGCGAATAAGAACCTTGCAGGGCGATGCCATGCGTGGGCTTACCTCATCTCTCAAGTATTCACCAACATCACTGTAAAAATACACTTCATAAAGTGCATGAAGCACAATCATGAGGGAACATACGCTTGATGAAAAACTATTATGGCTGTCGGATCTAGTTTTCGGGTGTCTACTGTTGACCGTGCTGTGACGCCAAAGCCCTTCGGAGATTGTGAGCAGTGGGGTGAATGCAGCAAGAATGAAGCCGTACCAGTGGCACATCGTTCATACTGAAGACGACGACCCCTTGATGTTCAGGCGTATCTTCAGTTATCCGGCCAAGATGCGCTTTCACGACATGGTTGCCGTACAGGAATGGCATCTCTCCATTCGATTTGATCCAGACCTGTAGGTTATCAGAAAAAGTAGGAATACTCATAGGTAGGGCGGACCTTATATTTTGCATACTGGGCAATGTGGTCAAGTGCCGTTACATGCAACTTGAACTTGCCGCTCTTGCTGAATTTTCCAAAACAAGTACCGACGCTGACGAAGTTCGGTCGAGCGACTGAGATACTCATACGCATCGACGATTCTGATACATAGTAGACCCTATCTTTATGCAGTCTGAAGCAGTATGGCTCATCCTTGCGGTCGATGAGATGGATTAGGTTCTTGCCCTGTTTTTCATGTGGTTCAGTCCTGCAGGAGATGTCAGATTGGATGCGAATAGGCGTACTATGTAGTTGGCAAGTTTTGTGAAGACGGCTTTACTCTCTTCTTCTGTGAGGGGACGCATGGCGAAGGGTTGGGTTTCGATGGTTAGAGAGAATGTAAAGTAGTAGCTTTTGACAGATGAAATTGTATCTGAAATAGATGTAACGAGGTCTCAATAAATTCCTATACTAACTAATTCTCATCGGAATTTGCCGACAGGCTTGGCTGCCAGCATAGCTTGTGGGGTAATATTAAACTTACTCCGATTTGGTCTGGACAGATTCGAGAACATTTGCCTGACAAGTCTGCCGAACCGACTACAACCAACCACCGTCTCGCTTCAGAATGTCTGCACCCTCATTTTCATCATTTCCACCCTCATTCACCTCCTTCCCAGACCTCGATCTTGGTCCGAGTAGGCTCACCCCGTCCCCAAAGCTAAGCGAAACCGCACATGCCCGTGATCATCGGGAGGGGGCCAGGAAGGAAAACACGGAGAAGAGCCAACGCCGCAGCAAGAAGCACAAGGTTGAGCTGCGGGAACAAAAGAGACAAAAGTATGATCTTCGGTCGGTGGATCTCAAACAACAGAAACATGCTTCAAATATACTGGATGATGAAAAACTCAAGGCCGAGGAGGACAGGCTTTTCGCTCAGAGTGACACCCAACAAACCTCATGGGATTCTCGTCCTGTGTTCTTCTCGGACCGCAAGGGCGATCAACTTAATGTAACTTACGGTGGCATTCACGCTGGCGATGTTCCAAAGTACCACGTTGTGAACCGTAAGTCATGTATTGGATATATCCTCAATGTCTAAATGATGTGCAAGGTGGCAGAAGTATTCTTGGTCTCGACGGTCACTGGACCATTCATCGCAGAGGTGGTAAGGGTATAGAGATAAGCATAGGAAGCTCCCATAAGGTACTGATGTCTTACATTCAAGCCGGTGCCCACGGGTGACCCTGTCGTATCTAGCAACCCGGCTTGACAGATTCGAGGATAAGAGCATTATTAGCAGCACCCCCATCTCGACGTCTCGTAGCCGGAGATGGTTACAGGTACGAAGAAGTGGACGGTTTCTTGCGACTTCCCTCAAACCGGCTCCACAAAGTCGCCGAAGACTATCGTTCCATAACCAGACAGGAAGACATTCTTGATTCGGACTCTCAGTCGTCTGCTTCAGACGACAGCTCAGATGATGAGTCAGGAACACCTATTCTCACAGCACATCAGTTGTCGTTGAAGGCACTCGAGCAGCGGTTGGCCGCCGATCCATCTTCAGTGGAGACGTGGTTGTCGCTCTTGAGTCACTCACTGTCGAATATCCCCCTCACCTCAAAAAATGCGGCCAGAGCTCGCGCCGAAGTCACTCTCTCTATTCTTACCCGTGCTCGTGCTGCCCATTTGCGCAACCGATCATCTCGCATTCTATTTCTGAAGTACCTGAGGGCAGGGGAAGAAGTCTGGCACGAGAGTAAATCTAAAGCGGAGTGGGAGGAAGCCGTGAGGCTCGGAGGAATTGAAGTTTGGATGGAATGGCTTGAGTGGCGCATCCGCACCGCTGCTGGTGGAGTTGACACGTTAGTCACCGATGCGACACGCATCTTAAACGCACTCCGTCATTCAGAGGGCAGTGAAGTTGATGAATTGCGTGTTTTATGGCGAGTTGCAGTTGCATTTCAGCAAGCAGGTACGGAATCACTGCAGTATTCACGCGTATATGTTCCTTATTCATTTCAGGATATCATGAACGTGCTACGGCCTTATTCCAGGCACAGGCAGAATTGTACGTGCTGTGTTGCAATTTACAACTGTTGTATTGACCCACTCGTGATAGGACGTTCGAGGTGCCTCAGTCATTGTATGGACTTCCCCTTGAATCGCAGCTGGAGTCCCTTGAAGAATTTTGGGAGTCCGAAGTCCCACGTGTCGGCGAGCCTGGAGCCAAGGGCTGGGGTGACTGGATTTCATGCGGTAGACCTGATAACTCTGGATCATCACTAAAGGCGGTTGCCCAGATGGACGTTGACAAACAATCGAATGACCCATATGTGCAATGGTATCATGATGAGTTGAGCATAGATTGCACATCGCATGTACCTGCCCGCTCCATGGACCACAGGAGCGAGGCTGACCCATACGCCACTGTACTGCTTTCGGACATCAAGGCACTGCTGTTACCTCTCCACACGGAAGGTGGTAAGAATGCCTTCCGCCTAGTTTGGTTGTCCGTCCTAGGCTTGCACATCCCTGGTCTCGTGGAGAGACTATCACAGGTATCTTGGGATGACCGGTGGTCTTACACACACCTCAGCTCTTCCCAGCGCCTGCAGTCAATTTATCCCGATGCTGCGGGACAGCGGCGGTTGATCGCCGACTCCCATGGTGGTACGCTCATAGGGAGGGAAAGAGAATTTTCGAGTGCTTTTGGCCCACTCAAAGAATGGAGTCAAGATGTCTTCGGACCATTGGAGTGGGTAGGCAAAGGGGGGTGGCGAATGTGGACTGCTGTCGATCTTCAAGGAGTTGACCAAGACTTTGTACGAGCGGTATTCAAACAACTTAGGTGCGGCAGCGAGGACTACGAGTGGGACCTCTACGCATTAGCATTCGAGGCAGCCCTCAATATCAAAAGGTATATTTTTTCGAGTTGTCTATCAGTGATATTTATTCTGGGATTGCAGCGCTCTAAAACTTTCACGAACATTTTTATCGACAGCACGGGATTCCCTGCCGCACTGGGCTGCTCGCGCGCGTCTCGAGCGCTTGCGCGACCACGTCGATGATGCCCGTAAGGTTTATGAAACGGTACTTAAAGCCTCTCGACATCCGTCCACCCAGCCTTTCGTTGGTCAGTTATGGTGGGATTGGGCTGAGATGGAATGGCTCAATGGTGACCAAAATGCGGCACTGCGCGTCATCCAGTGTTCAACCAACATCGAGGGTACCGGTGGTATGATGATTCTCCGAGTGAAACGCGGCCTCGATGATACGATTAGCTGCGCTGACAAACGGTGGAAGGACCAGGAGGCTTGGATAAAACTACGAGCCTTGCTCGAATTGCTAACTTCTTCGTCTCAAGATTCGGCACTCGCCATCTTTGACTCTCAGTCTATTGTCAGTCCTGGTCCCAGAGAGAGCGTGATGGTGGCATCTCTTATGCTGCTGTACAATTATGCAGTTATCCTACGGAGTCCTACGCCGCCAGCTATCCTGAGGGATCGGCTGCAGGTTGCTATCGACACTTATCCAAGCAACAGCCTGGTGTTGGGCATGTTCCTAGAGGCTGAAAAGGGGCATGGCATTTGGGGCCGCGTACGGGCACAACTCGGACAGAGCACTATTGATGAAGGTGTGGCAGAGAAGACCATTTCACGACGGGTCGCAGAGGTCTGGGTTGCTGGGTGGGAGAGAGGCCGATGGCACAGTGAGATGGAACGCACTAGGAGCGGTCTTGCTGCGGCCGCGGAGAGCGAGAGGTTGGTGCGATCGTTGTATTCCTGCTGTTATGCATTGACGTTGTTATAGGACGAAAGGAAGCGCTATTTTGTGGCGGGTCATTTTGGAGTTCGAAATTCGCGTTGGCGAGTTCCAACGGGCAAAGAAGCTGCTTTACAGAGCAGTGAATGAATGTCCCCTCTCTAAAGGCGAGTATATTATAATTAATATGTATGAATTCGTAAGCTGAATATTTTGACATTTAGATTTATATATGTTGGCTTTTGGGCCCCTGCGTTCTGCATTTAGTACGCGGGAGCTTGACGCTTTCGTGGAGGTTATGGCGGAAAGGGGTATTCGAATGAGGAAAGGTATAGATGAGAGGACAGCTGGCGGAGATGAATTCGGTTGTGATAGCGAAGAGCCGGATGGATCCGAGGATGAGATCGAGTACGAAGCGAGGGAGAGGCGGCTGCTTATGCCATACTGAGTAATTGTTCCCGGTGTGCAAATAATTGACTACAAAGATTGGAGTTATGGAGGAGGAGCGTGACAATGAGTCACAATACTCCTCGACGTCGAACACGAGGCTGCTGCAACCTTTGCCCGCTAATTTTCTTCGTTGATTCGACACACAAACGCCGCCCGGTCCATTATTCTCTCCAAGTCTCTTTGTCCCGTCAATCTTTCAATCCCTGAACGCAAAGGGCGTATGTGAAGATATCCGTGTGATATATCATCCGGTATCTTACACTCTCCCTCACCCTTTCTCCACATCCATTCTCTACCTTAATCGATTGATTTCTACTTCGCCAGCCCCCTCTGGGGCTTAGTATATTTACAAACAGATACCTGTAATCCACCATGTCCACCATTCTAGCTCCCTCCATCACCCTCGACCGTGAAGAGTGGCCAGACGCCGACTTCGATCTCCCAGAAGGCGACCACATCCGTTCCCTCGACGTTGAATCAGACAAAGAGGAGGATGACGATAATATGGATTGGGACATTGAAATGGACTTTGGTAAAACCGGTGGCGCAAAGGCAAAGGCCGTCGTCGCTGGTATGGCCGCCAGGTCCGAGCTCTCCAGGATAGTCTCAGGCAACATGATTACCATCCGTCCTCCACTTACCTGTCAGGAGGAAGAGGACGAGGAAGATGATGAAGGCGTATCTACCATCAAGGTCGCCGCTCTTCCAAACCTCGTGGCCAAGCCCCCTCCCTCCACTATTGACGAAGACATGGAGTCTGCCTTCGCACTGCCCTCAGACCTCACTCAGCTATCTCTCGCACCCCTTTCCCTTAGCCATCGCTCTTCCAAGAACTCCTTGGAATGGGGCGATAGAGACCAGACATCGTCATCATCCCAATCCTCTGATGCATACTCTACTCTCGGTTTTGCCGATGCTGGCTCGTCATCCAACTCTGTATCCTCCGTTTCATTACACGAGACAGACGAAAGTGAATGTGAAGGAGGCGAGAGTGAGCTGGAGGGACTAGTCATTCCCTCCGACTTATTCGAGTCGGGCCAGAGCGCAAAGCATCTGAAAAAGATGCTGGAATTGAAGAAACACGTGCATATCACTGAACAGCGTGTCAAGGTCGCAAGTCCCGACCCCGAGGATGACTTTGAAATCGGCCTCCTCATCGAGGATGATGCCGATTTCAGCCCAAGCAGGCTTGTCAATGCGAAGCAGAACCAACGTTCGTCAAATCGTAGCAAGAGTGCACCTGCTCGTGCAGTATTGCCCCTACGGCCGCCCTCAAGAATGAGGGCTGATCGGGCCAAGTCACCTGTAAATCCTCCCATATCATCCGCTCGTCAGTTACAACGCATTAAGCTTTCGTCCTCACCGCCACCACGCCCATTGGGTACCCGTGTTCAGACTTATAAGGAAGTACTTTCCGCCGCCCCTCCTACTCCAACAACCCCCTTTTTATCCACTAAACCTGGCAGTCTCCGAGGTCAAAAGTCGCATTCTGGCCTCAAACCCCCTACACCCCCTGCAACACAGCGCAAGGCACTCACACGCAAAGCGTCCTTGTCTTCCCTCATGGAATGCAGCAGCACGTCTCAGGCATCAGGCTCTGGTATCGTGGCTATTGCGGGACCATCAACAACTAAGCATCCCCGCTACGATGCACCCACAGCTGCCTCACGTGCAAAGTCGCACACGAGTTCCACAAGTCGTATCCATGCGCTTGACTTCATGGTTCCACCCACGAGGCCGTCTACTCCTTCTTCAAATCCTGCCGCACTGCGCTTGACGATGCCGACTTCAATACGCATGAAGTCACGACCCGCTCTGTCTTCCATCTTCGCCACACCTACCACTACCCTTCACACACCCCAACCCTCACATCGTGCAACATCACCAATACCGACTCGTTCTCCTTCGACATTGTCATTACGTAGTCGCGCTGCGCAGACTCAAGCGCAGGCGTTACCCATACCTTCGACATCAGCTCCCAAACTTCTGCGCCGTCCGAAACGGCAGCGCACCTATGGTGACGGCACGGAGTTAGATGCTTTTGATGACCTCCCAACGGACCGGGAGAAGGAGGGAAGATTTAGGGTGCAACCCAAACCAACTAATCGCACTCCTGTTAGTAATTTGTCAAAGGCCTCCGACAAGGAGAAAGATAAGGACACAGGAACGATGCGCAAGAAGGGAAGAAAGGATACGGCCAGTCCAGGTAAGAACACGTGTATTTGTGTGGTGGGCCCCGCCAGTCCTCATGTGTCATCCTTTTATAGACGTCTCAGGCGCGCTCGCTCCCGCAACCAATACGTTGAGGCGTACGAGTCGCATTGAATTCCCAAAGGCTTCCGGCACCGAGATTTGCGTAAAGAAGAAGAAGGATGCTTCATCACCTGTGTTTGGTCATACACGGAGAAAACCTACTCTAATCCGCCACCTTGGCAGTGCAAGCGGACCAAAAGGTACGAACCGAGTCAGCAGTGGTTCCTGATTTGGTATTCACTGGAGCGTTACTGCAGTTGTGGGCGAAATGAAATGGAATCCCACAACACTTCGTTGGGAAGGGAATGATCAAGTGCTTCGTGATTTCGACACGGTCGTCGGAACTTCTACACGACCTGCATTGATCACGCACCTCACTGGGTCATCAATAGGATCCCCTGTCGGATCCTTTGCCGCTGGCGCCCGCAAGGTTGGTAATATGATCTTCGACCCCTCGCGGATGTGTTGGGTGTCGACTCTCGAAGAAGAGGAGTTAGATGTCTTCGCCGATCTCGCAGATGATGAGGAAGACGATGCTTGGGAATCAAAGGGAGGCACCATTCGTGCCGGCCAGCAAGGATGCACGAGTAATGGCGCAGCGTCAGATACAAGTACTTCGACAACAACTTCCGCCATCGTGGTGACCGCCCCCAGCCCAGCACGTAGTCGAATACGGACACAGTCGGAGTCGGAAAGTGATCGTGGCTCAAGGGCATCCATTGTCTATGACGTGGCCGACGATTTCGTGGAAGTATGTCGTGCCGCAGAGGCAAGACACAGGCAAGAAATGAAAGGATGGCGACTGTCACGCCACGCTGATTCCTTCGGTGACCCTGATCGGCATGACCTATATGAAATACGCGCTCTGGCTACTCGGAAGTACTGATATCCTCTTCTCGTCTATGTTGATCTTCAGCTTCTCCCTGCATAATCACCTATGATTCCCTTCGCCTCGCATACTGCATATCATTTTTTTTTCAGAGTCTACCAGATTAGCCGCACAAAATTTATTGGATTTGTTCCATGCCAACCACTCCCTCGTTTGTGTATCATTTTTGTCGCCTATCTTATTACTTTTGCTTCTTGTGCTAGTTATTGTCGCTCATTTGATTCCTTTTCTTCGTTGCTCTGCTCACTTCTGACTCGACTTGTATGGGATCATATGGGATATATGTTTAAACTCGCGTCTGTGTGGATAAGTCTCAGGACTTCAAGGGTTTACTTCAAGGTAATTGCGCAGTTCAGGCTAACCCTAGAATCGCTTGGGAAGGTCCTCTGACCTTATTATTGTAACACTGAGTAGCTATCGCTTCATGTGAATCAACAACAGATGTCCACCACGCTTGGGAAGAGCATCCCTGTGGGCACTGGACATATCACTTGTGACCTGCATTCATCAACTGTTATCTTTTCAAAACTCTCGTCAGCATACCCACTCAAGCTCTTATCATGTAGAGTTGCAGAACATGGGGTTGGTACAGTGTATGTGATGAACTATGGCGGTGGTCTTGTTGACGGGGACCACATACATCTTGTTGTCGAAGTAGGAAGAGAATGCAAGCTGCTGCTACTCTCCCAGGTGCGATGATGTCTGTATTGTATGATCGTGATAAGTCTGAGACTACATCTAGGGATCCACTAAAGTCTTCAAGACGCGTTTTGGCAACAGAGCATCCACTCGTTTGCAAAGATCCTCTCCCCAACAAAGCAGCCTGCAGGCAGGCACGACTCAAACCATGGAAGTTACTATAAAGCCTGACAGCTCATTATTCATTCTCCTCGACCCTGTGACTTGCTTCCAATCTGCATCATATACTCAAATGCAAACTTTCCACCTTGCCGCTAGCGCGTCTATCGTTTTGCTAGACTGGGTTACGTCGGGGCGCAGGTCTCTCGGAGAGGGTTGGGAATTCCTCCGATACTACAGCATTAACGAGGTCTTCGTAGAAGGTCGACGTGTGGCACGGGATGTTTTGCTATTAGAAAACCCGTCCCTTGATACCGCGTCAAGCTCACCGCCTCCTCGTGATCCACCGCTTCGGACGCTTAGGGATAGGCTCTCGCCATACTCATGCTATGCTATGCTGCTTCTCTATGGACCGCAGACACACGATGTCGTGGCAGACTTGCAAGCGAAGTATCGTTCTATTTCTATTTTCAAGTGTACAGCACCGGAGAGGTTCCTTTGGTCCCTAACCCCTATCGACGGGGGTAAAGGCACAGTTATAAGGGCTGCTGGGATTGAAACAGAGGATGTGACAAAGTGGTTCCGGGAGGCGCTTAGGGGCCTGGAAGCTGTGGTTGGAATTGACGAGTATCGTAAAGCATTCGTTTGATGTGTTACATAAATGCTGCAGAAAATGAATTTACCTTGCCATGTCCTGACTCCCATGCCAGCCGATATCGATATAATATTGCTCACATGCCACCGACTTACATCCTTCCAGAAGAGATAAATCTTCAAGTTTGACCCGGTATGTACTATGCGTACCGAGCGCACAACAAGCGCTAGCCACCCACTATTAATACTGCAGATAGGCTAACATGACGCACGTCGCACACTGTCAGTTCCCCATCGTTTGGATCAGATGTCGAACTTGGGATCTGTCGTAGCTTTAGCAGCAGACAAGGGAGACCTCTACGAGGCTCACATTGATACCAGTCATGTCGATGAGAGGCGACTACTCCGTAAGATCGACATCCGAGTAGTACCCTGGTTAGGCCTTCTCTATTTCCTCAACTTTCTGGATCGAGGAAGTATAGGAAATGCAAAGGTAGATCAAGATTGGCCCACCGTCAAACTCATGACAGACTCTGACTCGGATCCTTTGCAGTTATACAACATGGAGACCGACTTAGGCATCACAGACAAGCAATACCTCATTGCACTGACTGCTTTTTTCTTCCCATATGCATTGCTTGAAGTAAGATAGTGTGCACAACATTGCCACATACTATTCTGACAATCTCTGCTCATACAGCCCGCGAGTAATGTCATCCTGCGAAGGGTTCGTCCTTCCTTGTGGCTTTCTTCAATGATGTTCGCCTGGGGAATAGTCATGGTATGTGTTATAACCCGTTTACATCTTCGCAATGTAGTCACTTCAGACAAGATGTGCCACGGGTTTTTACGCAACTATGGAGGACTCGTCAGTAAGTGTTGTTACACGTCTGAAGCTTAATTAGGTTGAGCTCAATATTTTCATTCAGCCTTGCGAGTCCTGCTTGGAGTGGCAGAGGCCGGTTTATACCCCGGAATCGTATTTTACATCTCCTGGTATGTTGTTAAGTGGCATGTATGGTTTAAATCCTCTTCTCATCTACGCAGTTGGTACAAGCGGTCTGAGCTTGGCACAAGGGTAGCGGCATTCTTCACTTCCGCAACTATAGCAGGAGCATTCAGTGAGTGCATCATGGTACTTATATCTAAGCATTCGCGAGACCCCCTGCAGGCGGTCTCCTTGCCGCAGCTATATCCAACATGGATGGTGTCGCAGGGAAATCTGGCTGGTCTTGGATCTTCATACTTGAAGGACTCGCCACTATTTTGTGTGCGGTGGCCTCATATTGGATCATCTCAAATTTTCCTGAGACGGCTGGGTTCCTGACCAAAGAAGAGAGTAAGTAGTGAAGGTCTAGCGTGCACTTGTCCGACTCTGACATGGAAAACAGGGGTATTTGTCATTAGACGTTTACAGGACGACATGCAGTTTAGTGCTGGCGGAGAAGAATTCAAGGTCCGGTACATCTGGCAAAGCCTCAGGGACTGGAAAACCTACGTGGCTAGTGCGTGCATCCATTCCCATTCAGTGGTTACGGTACTTATTTTTTTTTCAGTGGGAATATATATGGGATTGTGGGTCAGAGAGTCATAACTTTCCTTTCACTCTAATACATTGTTAGTGATGGACCATTATTCGCGTTTTCCTTATTCACCCCAACGATCATTAATGAGGTTCGTATGATCTCAGTGGGTTCAGTTCCTCGGTTAATGCTCCATTTTCTTTGTTGGTGAAACTCGTAGCTCGGTGGGTGCTGCTAATATGTCTATCATTGAAATACTTATATCACGTTCCCCAGGTTATAGAGCGACAACAGCGAATTTGCTTTCCGTGCCGGTATACGTCTGGTCATGCATAGTGACCGTAATTGTCGGCTTCATGGGTGACCGCCTCGGGAAGAGAGGATACATCAATCTGTGCGCGACACGATTTACTTTTACTTTCGAGGTCTCATGTACAAGCTAGAATCTTATTCGGAATTGGCAAGTGGTGTTGGCTTTCAGGGGAGGGCTTACGCTATAAAGTCTTCCAGGTCTCGTCGGCTATATCATACTCATTACATCCAAGACTCCAGCACTATCTTATTTCGCGTATTTCCTGGCTGCATCGTGAGTCCTATGTACTGGGTCGTTTACGATGTCCTGAACATTTCATTATCAGGGCTATATATCCTACAGTCCGTACGTATCGGCCCCCTTCCGCATTGCACCCTTGTAACTAATGTGACCAATGATTACAGCAAATTCGGTGTATGCTAGTTGGTTTGATTTTGTACCTGTTACTGACCGTAGCCCAGAGCATGGGTGGCAAGCAATGTCGAAGGCTCCTATAAACGAGGTGTCACACTAGCCATGGCCATTGGGTGGTACGTCGGTACTTATGCTATGCTCCAGCGATGTAATTGACATCAATACAGGGGAAATCTGAATGGGGCTGTTTCCTCTAATATTGTGAGTGTGCAAATTGGCTCAAATTAACTTCCGACTTATCGGCTGTAGTATCGTGCTCAGGATGCACCTTGGTACAGGCTCGGTCATGGCATCATCCTCGCCTACATCGCAATCGGGTGGTTGTCCTCAGCTGCATTCATGTTCCTGTTGCGCAGGGAGAATGAGCGAAGGGACAAGGGCGAGCGTGACGAGGTGATTGACAGTGACAATTCTGGGGAGGAAATGAACGAGATGGCATTAAAGAACGGGCGATTTGAGACAGTCAACGATGCACGACGCGAGAAGGGTGATGAATGGAGTCAATTCCGCTATACTCTTTAGCATGCATTGACAAAGTTGAGTAGAGAGAGGGGTAAAGCGAGCGTCCCGTGCAATTATAGATAAAAAGATACAAATCGTATGTGGTGCTTCGTCAAACAAAACATAGTATATCATGCAAGAGAATCAAGGAACTACCATTTGTAGTCTTCTATTTTCATCGACGTCGCTACGGGTTCCGGGGCGGGATCTACAGGATTCTGAGCAGTTCCTTCAATCGGTGCTGGAGCACTGCGTTCATGACCGCGGTTATTATCTAGCCATTTGTCCATATCATCGGATCTATTGGCGAATGGACGTTTACCGAGGAGGTCAATCATGTCCTCGCTAGGCAAACAATTGTTAACCTTAACATAAGAATGGATGCCGTATCACATACCGCGTAATAACTTCCTTCTTGAGTAAAAGCTGAGCTACCTTCTCAACGCTCTCTCGGTGGAGGGTCAAAAGCTCAGTGGTCCGCTGGTGCGCCCCACTGATAAATTGTGGTGTTAGATGATGCCGCAGAGATAACCATGAATCCACTTACGTGATCATCTTCCGGACCTCCGAATCCAACATTTCGCTCGTCTTTTCACTGAATGGTTTCGTCCAGCTTTCCTTCTGACCCTCACGACCACCATAACTGACAGGACCAATAATAGTGTTCATGCCATAGTTTGCGCATGCTTCAAATGCCATGCGAGTGATCTTTTGGAGATCATCCTGAGCACCCGTCGTGATATTCTCTGCGCCAAAGAAAATCTCTTCCGAGACACGGCCACCGAGAGTCATGCATATCCGGTCCAACATCTGCGGAGTCGAGAGGAGGTAGCGATCTGGTGGAAGATACTGCGCACGGAAGAAAATCAGTATTCAAGATTCAGTCAGGGAAAGATATAAACCGACCTGTGCATATCCCAAGGCTCCAACACCACGAGGGATAATGCTAACTTTAAGGAGCGGGTCGGCGTGTTCGAGGTACCAGCCGCAGACAGCGTGACCAGCCTCATGATAGGCAACAGTTTTCTTTTCCTCGGAACTAAGGACTCTGCTCTTGCGCTCCAAACCGGCAATAACACGCTCAATTGCGCTCTCAAAGTCATCTTCCCTCACAGAGTCGTGACCCTTGCGTGCGGCATGAAGGGCAGCTTCATTACACACATTCGCAATGTCTGCCCCAGAGAAGCCTGGTGTGAGAACAGCAAGCTTCTGAGCAATATTGTCCATATTGGCGAGTTCCTCGGATAGCCGGAGTGGTTTGAGGTGCACCATAAAGATGCCCTTGCGACCGGAGACGTCTGGACGATCGATGGTGATGTGCCGGTCGAAACGCCCAGGTCGCATGAGAGCGGGATCTAGGACATCGGGACGGTTGGTGCCAGCGAGTACTACAACGTGCTCCTGAGTTCCGAAACCGTCCATCTCCACCAACAATTGGTTAAGAGTTGACTCCCGCTCGTCATTTCCACCGAAGCTGCTTCCTTTACCTCTAGCCTTTCCGATGGCATCAATTTCATCGACAAAGATGATACATGGCGCGTTCTTCTTCGCTGACGCAAACAGATCGCGGACGCGAGAAGAGCCGACACCGACGAACATTTCGACGAACTCTGAACCAGACACGGACAGGAATGGGACAGACGCCTCGCCAGCGGTCGCTTTTGCTAGTAAGGTCTTTCCGGTTCCTGGAGGTCCTGACAGTATAGCTCCGCGGGGTATCTTTGCACCAAGTTTCTCAAACTTTGCGGGCTCCTTCAAAAACTTGACAAACTCCATAATTTCCTCCTTCGCCTCGTCCATACCCGCAACATCCTTGAACTTGACTTGCACATCGGTATCCTTGTTAAAGAGCTTGGCTCTGCTCTTTCCTATGCTGAAGATGCCACCGGGTCCACCGCCCGCACCACCACCAGCTCGTCGCGACATGTACAAAAGGAGACCGGCAAAAAGGATGGTGGGAGCGAAATTGAGAACGGTATTGAAGGTAGAGATCTCGTCATGGTAGGCGACTGGTATCCGTTCGTGAGGAGGAATACCAAGCTCTGCCTGAGCTTCGTCAAGCTTCCGCTCAAAAGCCTCGACGCTGCCTATTGAGAAATAGTATTCTCCTGCGCCAAGAGATGCTGCAGGGTACATTGCGCCAGTGGCATTGGAGTGCAACTTGACCCGAACTTTCTGCCGGTTGACGACAACGAGCCTGTCAACTAGACCTTTGTCAAGGAATGCAGTGCGGAACTCTTGCCAGGTAATTTCCCGAGAGCCCGAAGA
Source organism: Rhizopogon roseolus (assembly GCA_930272055.1). Taxonomy (NCBI): domain Eukaryota; kingdom Fungi; phylum Basidiomycota; class Agaricomycetes; order Boletales; family Rhizopogonaceae; genus Rhizopogon; species Rhizopogon roseolus. Next base: position 81,350 of record CAKNEV010000006.1, read on the forward strand.
TGAAGAGTTGGTAAGAGCGTAGAATATGGCAGCGGACGTGGCAAGGAGTGCAAGTTGGTTGACATTGAACCCATTATTAGGATTATTACCACCTGGCGGTGGCGGTTTCTGCCGGGGACTCTCATCTTCATCGGAGTGGGACTGACGAGACCAAGACTGCTGTTGTTGATATCGCTTGAAAAAGCCCTCGAGACCTTTCGGAATGTCTGGACCTCCATCTACCGACCCCTTAGATGCCTCATCATTGGCCTTCTCCTTGCCTTTCTCCACCTTTCCGTCGTCTGCCTGATTCCGCCGCGGTTTGTCGTTGTGATCTGACGGTGTTGCAAATGCCCTCTGCCATCGTGATGCACCTAGGGAAACCAACCGGTTGTCGGCAAGCCTGGCAGCACGAAGAGAACGGGAGAGCATTGAGACGACGAGAGTTGAAATGGGGACTGGTAGTAGTGCCAACACTGAAACCCAAATGATGGTGAAAAGTTAAATGTGATTATGTCAGCTTCTCGACGGTTTCTGCCGCTGGTTTTGCCTTGCGTCGTCGTCCGGCAAGTGAGTGCTGCTTACATAATTACAGTCGTCAAAGATACAGTCTGCCTAATCATCAGCTTGGGTAGTAGCCTGTCAACTCTCTGCGCCATCTTCCACCTCAAACGCGCAACAAAACGTTTCCTTGTCTAACAATACAAGCCCTTTCCCATCGGGAGCCCATTTGATGTCTCTTGTTTCAAATTTGGCTATTAAATCATTAGTAATCCTGGATGTGGCGAAATAATTGAGAACCCACTGTTCGTTGGCACGCCGATACACTCTGCCATGTCTTCCTCTAACCCGTTCTCTCCGATCCATTCGTCACTCCATGTGTAAATGCTACCACTCCCACAGCATAAGGCTAAACTGCCTTTGCGGACCGGGTTCCATTGTGCATGCAAAACTGGCTTCGAGTGTTGCAAAACGCAACGCAGCCGGGGGACAAACGGATCTGACGCTGCCGGAAAATCGTACAAGTGGACTACCGTGGGGCATGTTTCTATGATCACCATGTCAAGTCACGCACGTTCAAGGAAATCTTCAGACAGACCAAACCGCACTAGCAATAATGTACCAGTTTTGTTCCACTCAAGCTGGACAGCACCCGACTTCGGATTCAGCTTCGTCGAATCTGTGCGTTGCAAGCTGATTGTTTGCCGTCCTTGCAACCGTTCGTCTGGTTGCACAACAATTTGTCAGAATCGTCAAAGGATGAGAGAATCATATGTTTCGCACATGATAGAAATCCTCGACCATGCGTAGCTTCAAGCCAATTTGATGGTTCTCGCCATAGCGTCTACCAAGACTGAGCATATCGCACCTCGTTAAGCTATATACTCACAGCATCCGCTGCTATCTTACTTGTTAACTCGAGCGTTGCAGTTGCAGACCAAGTCAATCCATCAAGGATATGAATCTGGAAATATTGAGCAACAGCACCACTCGAAGCGGATGCATATACCTTATCGTCACATCCTCCCACGGCGATGAACATTCCGGTAGGATGCCATGCTGCATTACGAATACCAAATCCCGGATCTGGTTCAGGTGAAAAAGTGCGTTGCACATGACCGGCCAGAGTGAGGATATGCAGCTTGTACTAGGAGCGCGGTAAGTGTCAGAGTGAATGTTTAGCCGGTTCTCTGCTACAATAACACACCTCCAAAATACCATCCCAGACTGCAATATGATTACCTGTTGGGGACAAGGCCAGGGACGACAGATTGGACGTTGGGACGGGAAAATGCTGTGAATTCCTTCCTGGTCATGAGCTATGAATAGAAGTAATGTAATCATGCTTACTCGCACTAATCTGTACATGTCAGTCGCATCGTAGACACCAATTGTATCTTTGGATTTGTGGCGCTCGGCCAAGACAAAGTAATGGGAATCCGAACGGAAGGCATAGCCTGCGCATGGTCAGACGGCGACAACTGGGCAGTGATACTGAAGGTACCTCTATCAGGGTGTATTGGAAACTGTATATAAGTGGCATTGCCCGAGATAAGAGACCAGATGGTAACCCGCAGCTGCGGAGCGTAAATGACTGACAGGCGTTAAGATGGAGTTCTACTTACACCCCACTGAGAAAAGCAGAGAATGTGACGACCATCTGGGGCCCACTCGGCTTTGAGGAGACCTTCAGCACCAGCTTCAATACGGGCATTCCATGTTTCGTCTCTGAGCTTGAAGACCTCCACTATGCCATTCTTCGCGGATGCAGCTAGTAGATATTCGGAATCACATGACCAGCCTGCATGAGATATCCAACCATCTGATGCAACACCCGAGCTGGATGATGAGGATTTTGACTTAGATAAGATGCTGGCGGTGATAGAAGGAGCTGCGATTGTCCAAGTGCGAGTGATTTGTAGGGTGTCAGTTTGCCTAACGATCAAAGTGTTTTCGACAACATTGAGGATGAAGTGAGCGCCCGGGCTAAACGACACTAGATTTCCGGATTGCTTATAGATTTCTGTAAAGTCCATGGTGTCTGAATGAACCTACACCAGTGACATCTGAGTCTCTATTTAGATATTGTCATATTTGGAAAGTTCCGATTCGGATTACATGGTTGAATTGACTAAGTACCGACCTGCTGATATTAATCTTGGAAAACCTCGTGTCAGGTCTATATGGTCATTAAAAATATGCCGACGTCAGGGCGCCTGTCGTCGGTGGTCACCCAGCTTTATAAGTCCGTTCTCCAGCCCCTCATTCACTCGTCCTTTCTTTCCCTCCAGATAAGATGACTGACTTAAAGCACTCCATCTCGACGGTCTTTCAACCCGAGGAGCTTCATAAGGACGATTCTCCTAGTATTCCCGTTCTTGAATACAAGTCTACCGCAGATTCATATTTAGTGCTCTTCGATGCTGATGATCCGGCTAATCCAAAGGTATTTTTCAGTCTACTACTGTGTTGATGAGTTTACACGATGAATTGTAGAACTGGTCCTTTGCTAAAAAGTGGTATCTCACCGGCGCTGCTGGTCTCCTGGTCTTCAATGCGTAAGTACGACATTCATCGATGAAGTACTAGTATGCTGACGTCCCTTTGTTTATCATGTCTAGCACCATCTCGAGCAGCGCACCGTCTCCTCTAATACCCACTTTCATACAAGTATTTGGGATATCTGAGGAACTCGGGATTCTGACTGTTTCTCTTTTCGTGTGCGGTTACTGCATTGGCCCCCTACTCTGGGGACCGTTATCGGAGCAATATGGACGACGCCCAATATTCATGATTTCTTTTTTCATATACACAGTCAGTGGGCGGCATTCGTTTCATTCTCATTGCTCAACTGTCTCTAGTGTTTCCAAGCTGGTTGTGCATTGTCACGGAACGCTGCATCCATTTTGATTTTTCGTTTCCTTGGGGGTGCATTTGCTGCTGCGCCGTTGGCTAATTCAGGGTAAGTATACTATCCTCCAAGGCCAGCCGAATTCTCATATGATGCGTCTTCAAGAGCTCTGATATCTGACATCTGGGATGCTAGTGCACGCGGCACTGCTCTCGCGATTTTCACGGTGGCTCCATTCGCTGGGCCTGCTATTGGTCCAATACTGTCAGGATACCTCATCCTAGCTGATGTTTCATGGCGCTGGCTTTTTTGGATATTGACTGCTTTTGTGAGTCATTTCTCCATCATCACCAGTCGTAACTCAGATCTATGTAGTCTGGATTCTGCTGGTTGCTGATTTTTTTCACGCTACCCGAGACATATGCGTAAGCAATCTTTACGGGACGCCTTTCCTAGATGCTCATCCTATAATCTCAGTCCGGTGATTCTTGTCAAGAAAGCTAAAGCGATGCGAAAGCGCACAGGAGACGAGAGGTATCATGCTGCCATGGAACTCCAAAACTTGTCTATTGTACAACGAACAGAAAGAATCCTGGCTCGACCTTTCAAGATTCTCATAGCTGAACCCATGTTGATTGCCATGACTCTGTACATGAGCGTAAGCATAACTCTTTTGAATTGACCAAAGTCGTTGACCCAGGGTCCTAGTTTGTCTACGGCTGCCTTTACCTGCTTTTCGAGGCCTATCCTGTGGTTTTCACCGTAGGACACAACTTGAATGTCGGTGTATCTGGGCTCATGTACCTTCCGGTGTCATTTGGCGGGTTCACTGCGGTTGCAACGGTATGTATCCTCATATCCATATATGTCCATATATGCTCTATCTCTTATCACCGCATTTGTAGTACATTCTTTTCCTTAACCCGACCTACGAGCGCAAAGCCAAGGAATGTGCGCCGAACCCTGTACCGCCAGAGTTCAGATTGAGGGTTGCCATGCTTGCAGCGCCACCATTCGCCATATCATTCTTCTGGTTTGCTTGGACATCGTTCCCCAGCATTTCGTTATGGGCTCCGATGATGTCTGGCGTAATGCTTGGATGGAGTATATGTTTGATATTTGTACGTTGTTACGTCTTGCATGCTGGCTACGCCTCACGATGTCATTGAAGGTTAGCCTGTTTAACTATATCATTGATGCATATCTGTTTGTCGCTGCCTCGGCGCTAGCTTCAAACACAGTCATTCGCAGTCTATTCGGCGCTAGCTTCCCGGTGAGCAAAGATAATGTTGTTTCTTCTACCTTGACTGATCATTTGTCGCTTAGTTGTTTGCCACACAAATGTATGCTAGGCTTGGCCCACAATGGGCTTCAACACTAGTGGGGTGTATCGCCCTGATCATGATGCCAATTCCCTTTGTGTTGTCAAGGTATGTTCTGAGTAAGGTTTTGCTACATTTGATGGGCTAACCCTGAAATAGATATGGCGCTACGTTGAGACTTAAATCGAAATATGCCCCTTCAAAGCCACCCCCTTCAAGCTCCCCTGCATAAATATTGCGCTCTTAATATCTAACGCCAAGTACCATACATACTGCATACTAGCTAGTAAAAACACGCACTTATGTACCACAAACGTAATGAAAACAGCTGGATGAAATACGCGGTGGATGCTTGAACACCGTGAGGACAAGACTGCCAGTGCAAATAACAGAACAGTTCAGAAAAGCGCCTGATCCCGATATGACATGTCGTTCTCACGCCCAAGTCTTCGTCAACTTGTCAACAAACTAATTTACAGTCATTACCTGCCCACCATGCCTCCCATGGCACTGACCGGTATTGTCACTAAAGTTGGCTGCATGAACAAGACGGCCACCGTCACTGTTTCACGCTATGTTATCCACAAACTAACTGGAAAAGTACACTTTCTCTTTACCCATGCAAAATGATACTCATCTGCTTTCAGCGTATCGAACGAAGCAAAAAGATCCTAACCCATGATGAACAGAATGGTCCGTCTAGACTACATCATTCTCCCCATTTATGCTGAATTCTGAGATAGTCCTTCGACTGAACGATACCGCGTTAATACGCAACTGTCCTCCGATATCTGCACGGAAGCGCTTTAAGTTGGAGAAGATATTGAAGAGTCCAGAGACAGAGCGGGATTTAGCACACATGCAGGTTGCACAGCAATAGTCGTAAACCATGTGTAAGTCTATTCACTCGTATAGATGAATTTGCTCGCCAACTTAGTCTGTTCCGTGATCCCGGCATTTTACTGGTCGTTCCCTGGTTAGCCAAATTTCATAACTGCTGCTCGTTGAACCCTTGTTTATATCCATTGTAGAGGCACACAATGAACATTCCTTTTAAATCTCTGCGCTACTATAACATGCTTTGGACTTTTGGACTAGTACAGCGTCGTGAATGGTTTCTCGTCTCTCACCCAAATGATGCAAAGCTTCACGTCTGGAGAGCCCTCGAAATGCGGGCTCGGTGACGTCAAGGCTGAGTTGCTTGAGCTGGTACACTTCACGAATGGAGGAACCGCTCGAGAGCTCAGTCAAGAACGGAAAGCTGATGGGTTTGACTCAATACTGGCTTGCTTTAACATGTATATTATCCTTACCCTCTAGTAGCACATGCCATCAGTCGTTCTTTCGTATTAGGCTAACATGCCAATTTCAGCATAAAAAAGCATTTGTAGATCAAATGGCTCACTAGACTCGTATTTTGAATCCAAGATTTTGACTTGGCATTGAAATTTGGGCTTCTTCGGATGATCATTGATCGATATGATCAGCTAACTCAGTTCTCTTGCAATAACTAGGACCTGTCTCTCCATCGATTCTCATCCAGAGCTTTTGAACTACTAGCCTTTGAGATCTACATCTTGTACATCGCTCGTGCACCTAAGAATGTCAAAGAGCATCCCAGGAGCTTTTTACCGAGATGCCCAAGAGTCTGAGGAACCCACAATGGCCGAGTGGGGGCTCGAAGACAGTAGTGCGATCCGTTCTTTTAAACTGTATCCATTAATCGAACTCAGTATCATCCAGAGGCAGACCCTACCCACCTTGTGCCGCCAATGAAGAGGAGTACTTCCTTAAATTCGCTCTCATCAACTGTTAGTTTCCAAGCGGATCTGTTCAAGGATTTTATCGCATAACTAACACCGACCCCAGCAATCATCCGTGTACTCCGGGCTGGAAGATCTGAGTGAACTGATGTGCACTATGCCAGAAGATCGTGAGTTAATTTATTGTCTCTGTGGCTTGAGGAATATGAAGCATAGGCAACAGTCTTATGCCACGGTCACACTGCGAATAACAAAACCTCGAGAGTTGACGTACTTCCTTCGGTTACCGCTGCTGGCGTCAATTCTGCTCAACCATCTTCCTTTATGTCAGATGGCTCGTCGGATTCGGCTTCACCTGCAAAAAGCCGGTCTTCTGTCCTCGGAAAACGGAAAATGGAGGAGCCTCCCGACATCTCCTTGTCTTCACGCAAGAGTGCAAGAACCGAAAGTATCAAGGTTCATTCAATCGTAGGTGCTGCCCGTACATAGCGTTTTGATACTCTTCCTTACGATATTCGCAGGCACATGATCCGAATCTGCAGGCTTATTTTGACCGCAAAGGCATTTGCTTTGGAGTGCAATGGCTGATTGCCAGGCGTGTCACCCATAGTCTTCTTTCATACCAGAATATCAACATTCCCGACTTGGATAAGCTCCGCGGCACAAACCAAGAAGCTACGCCACGTGTGCCTCAGGTGTTTGGCCTAGAGAGCACGCAGGGTGAACCAGAAGGATACTTCGTGAAGGAAAAGACAGTTCGAGTACAGTGCTTCTATTTCGCTTACCAAGGTCAATAGCTGACGCATAATAAGTCGCCTTGGAAAGAGCTCGACCGAGAGGACGAATTCGCTCTTGCAATGGGTGATAATTTCGATGGATTCAAGCGACAGACAGATGGTTGGTATGGTGGAAAAGTGCGTTTTCGCGCAATTTTAAAGGTTGTCGATGGGAAAAATACAACTCCTCCTGAGTACCGCATCCAACTCATGTATCCGGAACTTGGAAGCTCGTCGAGAATGACGCGACGTTATGGATCGAAGAATTTCATACATGTGAAAATACCGAGGAACATTATAAACAAACCAAGGCATGGACTTGTTGAATTCTTCTCCCAACACTTTCTCCTCTGTGGTGTTGTCTATCAAGCATTTTATGCAAAAGATGAAACTGTCTTCCTGATCGCAACTAATGCACCGGCTGGATGCGATCGAATGCCTATTCATGCTCAACCTGCACCGATATCTCTCTCAGACTTTCTCGATTGGCATAACCCCATATATGACAATACGGCTCAGGTTGGTAGCAGTTTCAAGAGCTGGATTATACCACTGATGCATTTCAGACTATGGCCAAATGGTCCTCGCGATTTGCATTAGGTCTTTCAAACTCTGTTCCAGGTATCACAATCAGCCATGACAACATCATCTACTTGGATGATGAAGGTGGGTTTGAGTGTCATCATAACTGGTCCCAATAACCACTTCTTCATTGAAGATCCCGGGGGTCCAGATATGACAGACGGTTGCGGTTTTATTAATCAAGTCACCTTGAAGGCATTGCGCGAGCTCTTGCAATGGGACGTAGTACCAACAGCGATACAGTGCAGAATCGCCGGCGCCAAGGTAACATCCACCGACTCGGTACAGAGAATGCGAAAGTGATCATACCCCTAGGGCCTGCTTATCTTGCATCCTGATCCATCAGAAAATTCTTCCGACGTCCCTCGTGTTTGGCTGCGCCAATCCCAAGTAAAAATAAAGTACCCCGCAGGAAAAATCCTGTCGAATTTTCATCTCACAATTGACATCCTAAGATCCTCACACATGCGCTCCCCTTCCCGCCTCGCCGCAGAGACTATAGTAAATTTTGCAGAAAATGGTGTTCCCCATCAGGTCTTTATCGATCTGATGAAAGAGGGGCTGGATGCAATCGTTGACGGTTTGCTTGACTGGGATGGACCGGATGCCATGTTTCGCCTATGGTATACCGTCGCCAAAACTGGTGCTGTGGTTGCAGCTAGATTAGCTCGTGAAGCTGGCGGAGAGGCTCGATCAAAGAATTTCTTCGTCAAAGACGCCGATATTGAAGATGATGATGAAGACGATTTGGATACAACCATCGACAATCCCCGCTCGATCGCTTGGTGGGGCGACGAGGTTTCCGGTTGCCCTTCTTCTCTTGAAGAAACGGCAATGACCATGCTTGACGCTGGATTCACTCCTCGCGATTGCCAATTCCTCGCTGACAAGCTTCACAATATTCTCAAGACATCCGTCAACAGCTATGTGCACAGATACAGAATTGATGTTCCTATGTCTTGCATAGCATGGATTGTACCAGGTTAATCGTTGGTCATGATGGTCGAAGTCTTGTTTATTTACCTATTTTGCACCTTAGATCCCTATGGAATATTGGCTCCCGACGAAGTGCAGATTCTCTCGAGGGATACGAAATTTCGCTGTCCCGACGGAATAGAGTCCAATGTTGTACTGGGTGATGTCTTGGTCAGTGTGTCATTATCTCTCGTTGCAGACACTGAACCTAACAACAGCTAACACGACATCCTTGCAAACTGCCAACGGACACTCGAAAGGCACGTCGCTTGCATTTACTCTGTTTGTCCTCCATATAAATGACCTGGGGACAGGTCAGAGCTGTTGAAAAATCCGAGCTAAGGCATTACACAGACGTGATAGTGTGCTCTGTGCAGGGAAATCGCCGTTTTGCAGATCTCCTGGCCGGAGGTACGTCGAACCAATGAATCAATTTTTTTTTCAAGAGGATTGAATACAATTAGGTGATTACGATGGAGATAAAGCGATCGCCGTTTGGCAGCCATCCATAGTCTCCCACTTCAAAAATGCCGACTTGCGATATTCTCACCCGCCTGACAACCTTTTGGAGAACTTTCATAAAGATACTCTACGAGTGGATGGATTTCTAAGACAACATCAAAAAAGCAAGCCCGATTTCGTCCAGCAGCTGCAGTCTTTTCTTTTAGGGGGACTACGCGACATATCGTCAATAGGGAAGTACTCAAATTTACATGACCTGGCGGTATATACCCTTGGGTATGCGCATGAAGAAACCGTTCGCTTGGCTTATATGTACGTCAGGAATACTGCAACCATAGAAAAGATCCTCTTATACCACTACAGGTTTTGCAACATTCTTGACGGGGCGAAGAGTGGGTTGACCGTTTTACCGGAGGTCATGAAGCGCGATACAAAGTACTACCAAAAGCGTTGCCCAGAGTGGAAAGAAGTTGGAGAGGAGACACGGCCGGAAACCAACGAAATCAATGTCCAGCGTCCGAGAGGTATGAAGGAATTCGTTATGGACGCGATCTTGACCCACGCTCGAAACTACCGGGACACGAAACTGAAACAAGTTGATAGCGCGTTTGCAGAAACTCGCGGTCTTAGGGACCCCTCTCTAATGAAACCATGGCATAGTGCCCAGGCGAGAGTACAACGTGTGAAGGATAGCAATGGCGATGTTGCTATGAAAATGGAAGCAGAACTCTCCAAGATACAGGAGCACGTCGAAAGGATGCGTAAAGAGTACAAGCAGAGGATACGTTCCAATTTCACTAGCAAGAAAATCGAGGAGCGACAGGATATCCTTCGCTCCCTCGCTCGTAGTTTCGCTGCTGCCCCCGACCCTGATTCATTCCTCTTCTTCTCATCCGAGGAGGTCGCAAGGCTCAGGGCATCGTATGCATATATTCATGATTTGGCCCGCGGTCCTACCCAATTCCCTTGGGATGTTGCGATGAGAGAACTTGGTACGATCAAGGCAAGGAGCCTTGGTCCGTCGAAAACGGTTGTTCTTGGTTTCTATGAGAGGTTTGTTTTGAAGCAATCAGCTTTCCGCCGATAGTTCGGTACACATTGATTCTGTCACATAGTAGGCTAGTATATCTATGGTGGTGTCCAGTGTTCACTAGGAGTAGTACTAATCGGGCTTGAGTACATGCCAGTCTTGCAATTGGTTCAGGTTCAGGTTCTTGCACGCTAGCTGATAGTATCGATAGCTTCAGCTTTTCGAATTCTCTGTCAACCACACCTCAAGCTGTCACCAGCATTACCGTTGCCTCGCCTATGTGACCGAATCTCCCCTGGGGACAACGATAGAAGAAAGACAGTTCTATCGTAATAAGTATTTGGCCTACCGCATCTCCGAATAATCGTGACAAATACGCAACTTTATCACTGGCATGCACGTCTTGCTCCATTAACGCATTTCACGACCGAAAGGGCGAAAGGAAGGCAAATCAGGAGCCCGCGGGCCAGTCGTCTTCTAAGAAAACCCCCATCGTTGTAGATGATGTTGACATAGACCCCGGAAGATGACAGGAATGGGATTTTTCGACTTAGCTGCATGCAGAATACGCCTAACTTGCAGGTTGCCTACTCTGTCGTGGGCAGACGAATGAAGATAGTCGCTCTTTCTTTACGAGGGGCCCGTCGTATAGCCGAAAAACGACTTTTCATTCTTGTTTAGGACTGAAGATGGGGATTATATGGGACGAGCTTTCGGCTCGAGATCATCGAACAGTACTTATTTTGTGATACACATACCTACATATGTAATCTAATACGTACATCTCTGTCCTGCGAACGTAATTTCATGAGAGTTTGGAGTCGGGGACTAAAGCTTCTTAGCATCGCGACGATACCACCCCGTGCAGTTGGTTTGGCATCCTGGAAACATATTAACAATCCCTTTGCAGAAGCGATGGTTTAGGGATTTGGCGTAGATTGAGCCTGCTGAAGTTTGGATTGGATTTCGACAAGCTGCAACACGACGGTCAAACCCATCACTAGTAAAGACGACCGAGTGCCATACCTCGTTCTTCTTTTGCTCTGATCTGTCCTCGCCATCTTTTATCTGCGCATCGATGCGTTTCCTGTGATGCTGATGAGCCACGGATTCAAATCGGACATAAAACAAGCGACATTTCGCTCTTGATAAATTCCAGGCGCGTCTCCACATTAGCTTTAGCCTCGTTTTGTTCTTGAGGAACCAATACGGGTCCCACAAGTTTATAAACGGTATTACTAGGGGTCAATTGTGCAAACTCCTGGAAGATGGGGTAGGCAAAACGAATTCAGAAAAGTCTGAACCTGACGAGCCTTTTTGACCATCTCATTTTCGGAAAATTGGGCGTCTAGACGAGTGCGATTATTCACGAAACTTGCTAGTTCCGTCTGTATTTTCTGGTAGTCTGTCGATATTGATTGGAAACGCGACTCTAGAGACATGATGGAACGAATTGTTTTAGTACAGCTATGTGATTCCCGACTGGGAAGGTGAAGTCAGGTGACATTTTCGCACATTCCAGCTCTCAGATCTTTCAAAAGGCCTGGAATATAATCATCAATCAATAGCGTTCCAGGGTAAATATCGTTAACGAATCGAGTCATGATTCCAGGCATTAACGTTATGACCTGCGCCGATGCTAACTTTCACCGCCGCGTTTCCATATCCGGCAGTACGCGCACACGACCGACGTTGAATGCCATCGATGGCCACCATGCAAGGCATTCATTATAAATAGAGCAACGACGGCTGGGGGATCGTCGACCCAGCATACCATTTGTAGCCTCCGCCGACCGCTGAATTTATGTAAAGTAACTCACTCATTCACCGCCGAACTTCCGTATTTGAAAGATTCACCCCTTTCAATCTTTGTTGAATGTCAGCCACATTCAGGCTGCTCTGGCTATATAAACCCCCCCAAGTGGTGTGTTGCCTCTTCATTCGTTCTTTCTTCCCTTCTCCCATCCCCGTCTTGTTCTCGCATTACGCGCACCATCATACTTATTCCATGTAATATTGGTGCGAGGGTACATGTCATTGTACTGATACTCTCGTTCCCGGTTTTCACCCTCCCCGCCTGGCGCTGGAAGGTGCGTTACGACCTCGCTGCTTCATACGACTTCCCTTTATTTGTTAAATTGTGCCCAGGTGGACATCTGCCGAATACCAGAGGTATGTCGTATCCTAGCCACCTTCGTACATCCCTAACAATTCACATCGACCACGCTCAGATTCTGACTCCATCGTGCGTCACAAATGAAGCATTAGTCTGTCTTCACTATGTCTTGCACATTTTGGTTCATCTCTCACCCGTGCCTCTCCTCAGCGTCGCTCATCGACCCTCCGAGTTGTCTCGCTATCCTCGTCTCTCGTCCCTTCTCCCTCCATGAAAAGGTATGGCGTTACGTTGGTATTCTTATCCTTTCCGTCACTTTCTACCAGCACAGCGTGTGCTTGATCCTCACTGCACTACCCGACGACCTGCCCCAGTCCTTTGTTTTCAATATTTGCATCACTGATTTGCCGTATGCATTCCGAATTCCCAGTGCATCGTCTCACCCATCATCTCAGCATCGACCTTTGTCACGGCAGTCCTCCTACCCGCGTCAACCCCGCTAGCCTCGCCCCTTGTTCCTCAGCCTCAACCCATCGCCCCTTGTTCTATCAGCATCGATCATCGTCCCGTCATCGACCATCGTCCCGTCATCGACCATCGTCCCATCATCGACCATCGTCCCGTCATCGACCATCGTCCCGTCATCGACCATCGTCCCATCATCGACCATCGTCCCATCATCGACCATCGTCCCATCATCGACCATCGTCCCATCATCGACCATCGTCCCGTCATCGACCATCGTCCCGTCATCGACCATCGTCCCGTCATCGATCATCGTCCCGTCATCGACCCTCGTCCCGCTGCTGATGCCATATCAAGTTTTATCGGTGGTTTCCAATGCGGAACGTTGGTCGGCTTGCTCCTTGAGCCGACCAAAATTTCACATTTGAAATCACCGCCAAAACCTGATGCGGCATCATCAATTTCCCATCAACCCCTCGATCCTCAAAGTAAATGACCACGCCGATGAAATAAGAATCAAGACCTAAACAGATGTGAGTAATGATAAATTGATCCCACACAAAGGCAAGAACCAGTACTCCGAGTCTGGTTGTTGTCCTCTGTGGTCCGTTGATCCAAAATCAACTGGCCACAGAGGACATCAACCTCATGAATATCCAGGATGTGAGGTGCTGCTGCGCTCGGTTCCTCTTTGCGACTTCAACTACTCGATGGTGAGTCTGCGTCCGAAGTCTATTTGAAATATTACTTATACCGTCCCATCCCAGATACTATGCAATGCATTTTTTTTGTATTCTGGTATCATAGGCTGAGAATGTATATAAATTGTAATGACATGACACAAACTTAGATTTCTCTATCAAGTTGAATATCCCCTCTGCATGCGTTAAGGTCACGTGAGATCATTTACAATGATTGACAATGCCCTGTAAATCTGGCACCCGCATGAATCGAACAGCATGCCCTCTACTCGTAACAGTGCTCTACCTGCCCCGAGCTATCCTCCATGCCCGATTCACTTACCCCAGTTTACAATCGCTCCTGATAGTGCATAAGTTCCCAGACGAGTAATGCGCATATGAGCGTGGACATACGTTGACTACAACCTGGATGGCTGCAAGATCCCCTTGAAGGTAATCCAGACGCGGTATGATGCGGGGGTAGTGTCACGCGAACACCCTCAGTTAAAGATGTAAATCACTCATGATGACGGTGGACGTTGACGAGCGTCAAGTCTATAAGTGTGATGATTGTGACAAGGAATGTTTTAGAATCGTAACCAGGAGGTTTGTAAACCCTGAACAACAGCTACTCAATAACGATTACGGGGAGATAATAATAAAAAGAGCACTATTCACCCCTGCTGAAATTATGCTCTATCACCAAACCACCCTCCACATTCGCATCAGTCGTATGCATCTCTGCATTCCACTCGCTATGAGGATTGCTTGCAGATCTCAGTCTTCTCCCGTGGCATCTCCGGATATAATCCTTTTGACTCAAGCACTCCCCACGCCCTGATTCGCTTCTCGAAGTAGCATGCATTGTGTCCCGGAACCTGGGGGGGACATAATCAAATGACCAGAACGCTGCTCAGAAGAGATCTTCCAAATTCACCGAAAGTAGGCAGTAAAGCAGGAAGATGTGATTCTGAATCAATAAATGGTGATCCGTAGTAACCAGGAGATGTGTTGCAAATGAGCACTAGCAGTGGTGAACTCGATAATTTCACCATTCGGAACGTTGAGCTAGATGGAAGTTTCGTGGGAATGAACTACGTTGCGAGTGAATCGGAGGTGAGATGATAGAGATCCGAACAATTAATCGTATCAATTAACAGCATCGCATATCATATACATAGCTGAGGCGGAGAAGTATTTGGGTCACCGAGTTGACAAAATATCACTTGCTATATAAGGAAACATCTCTGATCATGATAATGATTTCACGTCCGAGTTGTCCGATCACGTGTAAATAAGTTATTCCATGGGCATGTGAGCAGTGAAGCACATTTTAGTGTGTGAGCACTGAACGCGGGCGGAGACAAGGACCTCCGTACCTTTTAACAAGAATTCAGCGATGTCTTAGCTCCACACCACCCTTTCAACTTACACCCGCAGCCCCCGCAATGAAAATCGATTGGAGTAAGGTAGACCAACCTGAGCTCGTGTTCCAGCGATTCCCAAGTCGACGATCACAAGTCTATGGTACCAAGGGGGTAGTTGCATGTTCCCAACCTCTTGCAGCGGAAGCTGGACTCGAAATTCTGAGAAAAGGCGGCAATGCAGGTGAGCCTTTGTGCTCTTCATCTCAGCTTCCGCCGACAGTGCTTCATGGTCTCCCTTGCAGTTGATGCGGCTGTTGCGACTTCTGCCGCTCTCAATGTGACCGAGCCTAGTTGCTGCGGCATAGGGGGGTGAGTCAATTCCAATAGCCACTGCTAAGACTCAATTTGATGGTGAATTAGTGATGCCTTTTGCCTCTTCTACGACGCGAAGGCAAAAACCATCAAGGCACTTAATGGATCTGGTCACGCACCTCAGAAGCTGTCAGTGGAATACATGCGCCAACGCGGTGTCAAAGGTGGCCAAATTCCTCTCACAGACCTGAATTGCGTCACCGTCCCAGGTTTGCTCTATTAATATTTTCAATTATATGATGAATGACCCAGGTGAGTAGGTGCCGCCGCCGCATGGGTTGATGCTGTAGAAAAGCTCGGAAGCGGAAAACTTACCGTCGCTGAAGTTCTGGAGCCTGCCATTAGGCTCGCCGAAGAAGGGTTCGTAATTAATAACTCTGCTCCTGTTCACCAAGTTTATCAACTACTTCCCTGATGTCAGAGTTCCAGTTTCTGAAATTCACAGCTTAAATGCAGGTGCCCTTCTTGTTCTCACTGATCAAGTCTCTGATTTTTCCACAGTGGCAGCACTCGGAAACGTTAATACGAAATGCGTCACCGAATGGAGATGAAATGCTTTTGAATGGGAAGGCCCCGCTCCCAGGTCAAATCATGAAGTTCCCAAACCTTGCCAAGACTTTCCGTGCCGTCGCTGAGCAAGGAAAGGATGGTTTCTACAAAGGTCGTATCGCAGAGGCTATCGTGGAGCTGATTCAAAGTAAAGGGGGGATTATGGAACTCGATGACCTTGCAAAGCATGAGACTTCATTTGTGGAACCCATCAAATACACTTATGCAGGAGAGGTCACCGTTTATGAGGTGAGCCATTAATGGTATCTTTCACGGGCACATCGCAACTTGAAAAACGAATTCAGTGCCCTCCCAATGGTCAAGGTGAAGATAAACGAGTTTGCACCGAGCGTAACTAATGCTTATCGCCAGGCATTACTGCGTTGCTTGCTCTTGGCATTCTTGAGCAAATGCAGGAGCAAGGAAAGATTCCATCCCTCCTGGAATTAGAACACAACTCTCCAGAATATCTCCACGCACTCGTTGAAGCTCTGCGGTACGTGTGCAATGTGGGATCCCTAGGGCACTTATCCATTTACATCTTTCCCTCAGTCTGGCCTTTGCAGGTGACATCGTTGCATAGTTTGCATATATTTCACAACTGACATAGGAGCAGACAGTCAATACTACGTCACTGATCCCGAGTTCAACAACATCCCGGTCGATGAGTTATTGAGCAAGGTTCGATGTTCGAGTTCTCCATTGCTTCATCGCATCTTATCTGTGCTGTAGGAATATTTGTCCAAACGCGCAGCTCTATTCAACCCTCAAAGTACAAACCCCAAAGTGATCCACGTGAGCCTTCCTTGACTGTCGTTTGTATTTTGATTTGCTCACCGGCCAGTAGGGAAACCCAGTGAACTCATCTGATACGGTCTACTTCACTGGTATGAACGCGCCGTTTCTCCGTGTTTATTTACTAAAGGTTTCTCGGCGTTTCAGCTACAGACCAGTGGGGAAATGCATGTAGTTTTATTCAGAGCAATTATGCAGGTACGGCATTAAATTGCTCTATCTTGCGAGTGCACGTTAACGCTTTGCGACTGAAGGATTTGGAACCGGAGGTGAGATCAATTTATGCCACAGTTTAGGTGATACTGAAAATTACTTGCATGAAGCTATACCTAAAGGATGCGGCTTCACTCTTCAGAACAGGGGTGCTGGATTCCTTCTGTTGGAGGGTCACCCTAACTGCTTACAAGTATGTCACACAGTCGTCAAACTATGCAACCTATTGAGTTTGTGCGGTTCTTGTAGGGCGGAAAGCGACCATACCACACCATCATCCCTGCAATGGCTTTACGAGGAGACGAGCTCTTCTTGTCCTACGGTGTAATGGGTGGTTTCATGCAGGTATGTACTCACACGTCCAGTGCTTGTAGATACAAGAATTTAACGAAGGTGATCGCAGCCCCAAGGTCACGTTCAGGTGTTGCTTAACATGCTGCGTGGTTTCACTGCTCAAGCTGCCCTTGACGCCCCTCGATTCTGCATCTCGGCTGGAATGCCTGATCCAGACGAGAAGGATCCTGCTGCCTTCGGTGTAGTGAACGGTGAAGTTTACTTTGAAGACCTCATTCCCATGTCAACGATTCAGAAGCTGCGTGGTATGGCTTTTAGTTGTCTTATGTTCCGTCTTCTGAATTAGTCACTTCAGAGATGGGTCACGATGCGAGGACCGTGGGCGGATTTGGAAGAGGAATGATGGGTCGTGGACAGATTATTCAGAAGATTGTTGATGCATCTGGGAAGATTGTTTGGGCTGCCGGGTCTGACCCAAGGTCGGACGGCCATGCTGCAGCACAGATTTAAGGGGAAAAGAATGAGAGGTCTAGGTAAGACCAGTGCTATTAGATGTCAGAGATAATGTAGTGAATCCTTACATGCTTTAATGAAGCATGTATCTTCTAAATCACATCCTCCTCTGTCGCTCACTTCCAACTGCCATAACAATGTTAATCAGCCAGAAACAAGAGAAACTTAAAACGCTTACCTGCTTGCTCTTTTCGATACTCGCGAAGAGCATGTGTCCTGTCAGGCCCTTGAATCTGTCCCCAACCAGACAACGGCAGAACTACAACTGTTGCATTGTCTTCGCCGCCTAATTCTTCGGAGTACGATAAGATTTGCTCAGCAGCTTTCTTTGGGTTGGGTGCATCTCGGGCAACGTCTACTATTTCTTGATCAGATAGTATGGACGACACTCCATCCGAGACAATGGTAATGTACGCCCATTTGTTGCCTGTCTATGATATTAGAGGCTAGAACATCCACGCAGGAAGAATAACACCTTCCAACAGCATGGTCCGAACATCTGGCTCCGGAGTCACGCCATAGCGTTTCCACTTAAGATCTCCGAGCCTACGCCTATCAGTGCATGATCAAGAAAAGGTGAATGTGCTACTCACGCTCTCGTATTCGCCAGAGCACCCATCCAGCTGTAAGGAAAATTAGTAGGGCGCAATATCAGACAATGCTGCTCTGCCTTACCGCGACTCACCGAACGAATCGGTGATAAGTGATGCACCCATCATGCGTCGTAAACGAGCGGCCTCAATAAGGGTATCTGGGTGATGATTCTCGGTCATCGGATGGACAATGCCATCCTTCGTGCTGCAAAGGAGTACGCGAGCATCACTGTTTGTATGTTCTCTAAACACACACCACGCAGATCAACAATATGACTAACCCAACATGAGCAACTGTTAGAACAAGTTTCCTGGACGAGAAAAATGGGAGGGTATCAAGCGAGTGGAGGATTGCTACGGACGCCGTCGCTCCACACTCTCTGGCTGTACTCTCGATAGAGAGTAGTCGGTCTAGACTTAGACCGTTTGTAAATATAAAACGACGAAAAATTCCTTGTCTCACCAACTTCGAAAAATGCTTGAGTTGCACGTGCCTCAAGATCCAGGGGAGGCGTTCCGTTTGACTGATATATCCAGGGTGCAAGGGCGCCGCCATGGAACCTCTTGAAGTAACCTCCCTGTTCTTTGATCCACATGTACAACTCTGGGATATGATCCTTGTCAACGGACTCAAACAATCCATGCAATTCCTGGCGCAAATACTGAGCAACTGTAGAACCCCCATGTCTATCTAGTGTCAACAGGTGATAAGGGTCAATATCGATACGATACATACCCGTCATAAAGGCCAACAAACACTACTTGGCGTGTTAACGGGTCAGTTAAGTTTTTTGGTTTCCAGTCGATGCCAAGAGTTTTCTTCAAGCCTGCCCGTAGCCCTTCAGGATCTAAGAGTAATGATGCGAAAGCAAAGTAGTCTTCTTGGTGACTGCAAATAAAGATTCAGCTTGCCCGATGCAGACGCAAGGAAAAGCGGTTACCTGCGATTACCCCGAGACGACGTCACACCTATAACCTTAGGGGAATGGAGAGGTACACGGCCAGCGCCACCTAATGCAAGATGACTGCTCGTTCGCGATAAGAAATTGGAGAAAACAGACCTGGGGTAGCGAAGCGAACAAAGTCATGATACCGGCGTGAAAGAACGAGCGATGAAAACGAAGTCAAGGATTTGGACGACTGGAAGTGTAAGGGAACCATTCGCTGCATGCTCGTGTAACGGGGTGGCGAGCATTGCCTCAGCACATGAGTCGCAGTATGAAGACGATTAATCTATGTATGGATCTGCTGAGGCTTATGGTCACCGTGGAATAATTGGTTTATGGGAAACAGGACTTGGCCCACGGCGATGAGCCAAAACGGCTAAATGTAGTATTGACAGCATGCCTTCCTGACATAAGTTATCATGAACCCCTCGTCCCGGATACTACAAGCTGGATTTTCAGGATTTATGAACGAGTTCGGTCAATCGCAGGTCCGCACTCGTTGAACCAAACTGCCCGGCTCAACTCATCGGTAGAAGTTCCATGATTATTATCACCCATAAATGTTTATACTTTTTCACGTAGAATGATCATAATACAGCTGCATCCTGCGACATTTCATGCACGGCAAGGATTTGGAATGAAGCCATTTGGTCTCGAAATGCGGCTCGGCGCTCCCTGGGCTGAATGAATGAGAGAAAACAGTCGCGCATGACCAAAAAGGAAATCACTGAAAAATCCAGGGACGAATGCCAGCCATTCACAGTTGTTCAGTACAAGAAAACCGATTCCCCAGAAACCGCCAAAGAAGCAAGGCTTTGACATGATAGCAACCAACAATTGGAGTCCCTAGAATCACCAGCACCACCTATCGACAATAATTAGGGTTGATTGACCGGCCAAAAGCCGGAAATGAAGATCCTTTTCGGTCGTGCGCGCAACGAAAATTATACAATTCCCATTAGTTTTACATAGCAAACAGTTGTGGCCGCTTTATTTTCCTTCTCTTACAGCAACCTTGGCATGCTTGTAGGCGTTCTGTTACTCGCTCTGCCATTCTGCGGCGCAGAGACAGCATCCAGTTACGCAGGATCGGCTGTCGTTGCACCTTACCCTCCTCCTGGTGTCACTGCCAATCCTGCCATTGATTCTTACTTCCCGGATGCATCTCAAGTTGGTTATCAAGGTCCAACACCTAGTCAGTCATGTGGTTTAACAAAAAAAAATTACTAGTATCCTAAATAAATTGTCCAGCTGGTGCTGAACCTGAGGCCATTGTCACTGCTATCCCGTTTTCCAAGGTTGAAAACGCATTTCCCCTGTCAAGACCTAACTCGGCAGACGGCCCAGACAGTACTTTCAATGTGATGCGTCACTGGGGCAACTTATCGCCCATGTACTCTGTGAAGTCATTTGGTCTTCCTGATGCATCCCCCGTCATCCCAGAAGGATGTGGCCTCAACGCAGTGCATCTCTTGATGCGCCACGGCGCCCGCTACCCGACCTCCGGTTCAGCACCCGCCCAGTTCGCAACTGAGATACATTCCGCTGCATCCAACGAAGGCTTCAGTGTTACAGGTGATTTGGAATTCTTGGCAACATGGACATACAAGTTAGGCGCAGAAATCTTGACACCCTTTGGCCGCGAACAGCTGTAAGGTCGATTTTTGTTGTTAAACATCTTCTGATGCACCGTTCATCAGATTCAGCAACGGGATTGCATTCCGATACAGATATGGCGAGTTACTCAACGCCTTCACAGACCTCCCAGTCTTCCGTACTACATCTGAAGGTCCGTGTGCACTTGACATTTCTTTCACTGTGCGCTCTGATAGGGGTTTTTTATGGCGTATAGATCGCATGGTGGATTCTGCGTGAGCAACTCGTTCATTTTTCCTGTGAGCGTTGTATTAATATTGCCACCGGCAGCCTCCACTTCGCTGCTGGCTTTTTCGATGTCAGAACCTACAGTACTGACTACCGCCAGGAGATCATTATTGAGGCGGACAACTTCAACAATACCCTCGCTCCTTATTACGTGTGCCCCAACTCCAATACGGAAGATATTGGTCAATTTGGTGGCACCCAGGCTAGTAAATGGGCGAACATCTATCTCCAAGCCGCTCAGACGCGCTTGCAAGCAATGATCCAGGGTTTTAATTTTACAATATCAGACTTGGTTGGTATGCAGGAGATGTGCGCCTATGAGGTAACTCCATCATTCGCAGATTCTTTTTTTATATACTTCTGACGTCTTGCAGACCGTAGCCCTCGGGTTTTCCAAATTCTGCGACCTCTTCACTAAGGAAGAATGGGAAGGATATGAATATTACGTCGGTATGTCGAATCTCAGACAGTATTGATAGATTTGACTGATTTTTATTTTGCAGACCTTGGTGAGCAAATTGAGTGGCAACCATGCAGCCTGAGCGACTAATTTCTTTGAAGGTTTCTGGTACAGCAACGGGCCAGGTAATCCAACGACTGCAGCGCTAGGCCTTGGCTATGTTCAAGAACTGGTGGCACGCCTCACCCAAACTCCCATAACTGTCTGGAATAGCAGTACAAACAGCACTCTCGACCTAAACAACATCACATTCCCTTTGAATCAACCCATATACGTGGACGCTACCCATGACACGGTCATTTCCAGCAGTAGGGTTACCGCTTACTTCCCTCGATAAGATTATTGATGGAGCTCTCAGTCATAACTACCCTCAACTTTACCAGTCTAGCTGCAAATGGTCCTTTACCAACTGACCATATCCCACCTCATCGTGTAAGTAGTCTTCCGAAGAATGACTTACCTTAATTTCTGACCGTTTTCCAGTCTTATATTGCCAGCCAGTTGGCACCTTTTGCCAGCCAGCTTGTAGCTCAGGTTCTCAGCTGCCCAGCCTCTGAGCAACCTACTCACATCCGGTTCATTTTGAATGATGGTGTGATGCCGCTGACGGGTGTGCGTGGCTGCATGGAGGATCAGAATGGTCTCTGCGAGCTCTCCAGTTTCCTCAGCGGAATGTATGAACGAATTGGACAGATTGACTTTGCACATGATTGCTTCGCCAATTACACAATGCCCAATCCCGATGACATCATTGACGGAAGATATCCTAGTTGAGTGGAGGAGGAATAGATATTCGGCTTTTTTATGAGGTACACAAATAATAAGCATACAGTACTACTACTCCTTGACACAGGCAAGTTTACAGCCATTTGCAGAACACTAGGCCAATCTCCCCCCAAAAAAAAATACCAGTTGGACCACAAACTTTCAACTTCTGACGATCAATCACGTGCTATACCCCAGCCCGCAGAACGCGACGAATCATTCAATTAGGCTCTAAATTTCAGACTCCGCTGTTGTGATTTTTTTTGCGACTGGCGGTGCACACTGGCAGTGAACACTACATGGCATCCATTGTGCATTACGTATCTAACGATAGTATAGGCACGGAAATTTTCCGTGCTGTGCAAGAATGGAATGACACTAAATAATCGGGACCGATAGTCTTCAAACTATACTCAACAGCGGCGTCCAGGGTGACGCTCGAACCTAGACGTGTAGGTAACGTCCGAGTTCAACATAGATGATACATTTGGATAAGTACTTTATGGTCATGTATGAAGCTATCCACTGAGTCACGCCTCAAATCTTCAACGAGGTATTTCATTTAGCACAGTCAATGTCAACCGAGTTAAAAGCGGTTAAAGGTTAATGTGACGACCACCAAACCGAGATGGGGAACCCATGGATCGTACATTCTATAATGATAAATTCTTTTTCGATTGTGTAAATATACACTGGCATGACAGACTTAAACCTACCCTGGCTCAGACTCGCGGTTGAAAGAATTGGCAAGGAGATCGGCGTCCCTTCCTAACTAAATTATTTGTATGGTGCTACGTGATATGTAGCGTGGAAGTTCTGGGGCCGTAATTAAGGACGCCGCCGATCATCGCACAGTGATCGATCGATCGAAAGAGTTTTTGTCTCAGCTGATTCTCTTTTTAGGAAGTGAATTTGAACTTTGGTGTAAACCCCTTTGCCTTGGTGCATATGAAAAACAAATCCTTACGAGTTGTCGTGCACAATTTAAGCTTGGGGATTGGGCGGACCTTCAGGCTTTTTTTCCCTATCATGGCGAACGCGCTGGCCAGTCAGCCACTCGACTTCGGGGACAGGTTGGGCCTCGTCTTCATCGTAGAGGGGGCGACGTTGTCGGTGCTGGCCGTCACAACTATTCTGGCGTACATTACTGTAGGTGTGTATCCAATGTGGAAAGCTCAATGACTTACCCCAAGTTTCACTAGTATAGTGCTGTCACAATTCGTCTAGGTGCCACGCGTAGATGGTCAACGGACACTCATATTCATTACTACTTCATTAATTTGATGGTCTTTGACCTTATTCAAGCAATAGGTGAGATCCACCGGTTCTGGTCGTCATGTTATCTGACAGTGCTTCAGGAGGGATGTTCGACATCAGATGGATTGAGGCTGCTGTAGGTCTACACTATATATCATCGCAATAACTCTGATTTCGATTTAGGAAGTATACCCTGGTACTGTCTGTGATGTGCAAGGTATCACTCTTGAAGTAGGACTTTGTCGCCCTCACTTACCACATTCATTACAGGAGCCTTCAAGCAAATCGGGAATACAGGAGCGGCTTTCAGGCAAGTCTGATATACCTTTTGACTACATATCTAGATGCTAATGCCTGTGGAAATAGCACGATGGTAACCTACTCCCTGTCATGGTAGTATCTCCCATACTAATCCGTAAATTTCTGCAGGCTATTACAATACACACGATGATAGTACTTGTATTGAAGTGGAGAACACCTCCAAAGGCCGCGCTGCTCGGCTCAGCTATTATATGGACGATGGTTGCCCTGATGGTCGGAATACCAAATGCTCTACTCGAAGATTTTTATGGACCTACTGGACATTGTACGTTGGCGTTGTGACATGTTGAATCTGCACAACTAAATAAACTGTTAAACAGGGTGTTGGATCCAACGTAACAACTTCCAACGAATTGGTCTGCAGTACCTCTGGATTTGGGTTGCAGCCTTCCTTACTGTCGTCGTTTACATCTTCCTCGCTCTCGTGGTCAAACGGATCATCATCCTTGATGGGAACAGAATTCGCTGGCCGTCTTTTGAGTCTCGGAGCCTACCCCCTTCCGATTCTTCTAACCCTCAACAACAACCGAATGAAGGAGCCATAGCATTGCGAATGCTCTTGTGAGTTTGACGATGTCCCAGAATCAGTAAACCTTTTAAATTTTTATACTTCCAGTTATCCCGCTGTCTACATTATCACAGTAAGTGGTGTGGTTCGTTAGACGTGCACATTTCTGACTTGACAATAGGTATTGCCTATCACTGCCGCCCGCTTCACGCAATTTCACACGGGTAAAGTACCATGGGCAGTAACGGCTTGGGCGGATACCCTTCTTCTATTGTCGGGATTTTTCAATTCAATCTTATATACGCTTACGCGCCCAAAGCTCCTCCCACAACGTCCACGCCATTCGCCTTCGCGGATTGTTCTAGGATCTGCGGGCGCATCCCAGCGGCTCAGTAGAATGCATCGGTTCCACCATTACACAGAGTATCCTATTGATTTCAAAGTGGAAGATGAAGAGCTCCCTCCTATGGATTTTGAACTCGCAGAATCCTCGCGTTCCTCCGACTTGCGCTTTGTCCATCCTATAACAAGTGCTGAGCAGTGACCGGTGTCTTAAATAAGGACACGAATCTTACCAGTCTCATGCACTATTTAATTTCTACTCACTGGGAGTTCCAATGTCCTTGCTGTATCATAATGTTTCTTTCGTCTGTGGATTCTGTGGTGGCGGTGTAACTATACTAGTGTAGACTACGTACTTGTAATAACTTGTGACTTCAGCTGAACCGTCATCGAGTCATCAGTCAAGCACATCAAGTCTAGGAGACATTATGGGGTCAGGCCAGTCGACACCTAAGGTAACCGCTCATGATCGAGCCATTCTCGAGTGCGTGGGCCTTCATGACTTTTCAACCAAACGGTAACGCCCAACAAGTGTCCCTCAGTCTTAAACTTCAGCGCGATAAGTTAAAGCAGTACCAGAGGAAGGTTTGACTATGGTCGCTCAGTCGCGAGATTATGTGTCCATTATTTCTCAATCCAGATTCAAGTTGTGCTCGACCGCGAGCATGAAATTGCCAAAGTCCACCTCGCTACTGGTCAGAAGGACCGTGCCGTCATAGCTCTCCGTAGGCGCAAGTATCAACAGAGCTTGCTGCTCAAGATTGACAGCCAATTGGAGAACCTGGAACAATTAGTCCGTGTATCATTCGTGCTTCTCAGAAGTCTGCTCATCCCCCTTATGTTCGTGGGATCATTATAGGTGTCGACCATCGAGTTCTCTTTGGTCGAGGTTTCTGTCCTGCATGGCCTCAAGCAAGGCAATGAAGTACTTCAAGAGATACATCGTGAGATGAGCATCGAGAGTGTCGAGAAGCTCATGGATGAGACACAGGAAGCGAGAGAGTACCAGCGGGTATGTCATAATCCGTGCTCCTTGAGCTGCACTGAGGCTGGTGTGCAGGAAATTGGCGATTTGCTGGCAAACCGATTAACAAATGATGAGGAGGACGCTGTTCAAGAAGAGCTCAGGGCGTTACAAATAGAAGCGGTTGGTACAGGTTATCACACATCATTTTACGATCCTCATCTCGGTTTGATGCCTAGCTTGGACAAGCAGAGCCTGAAGTGCGCGTGGAGCTGCCCTCTCCACCTACATCGTTGCCACTTTTATCTCCAGGTCAGAGCAGTTCACCATTGTTGCGTGGCCACGATCCTCATATGTCAACAGGGGTCCAACGAACACCCGCAACCAACAGAGAGCAGGTTGCCTTACCTAGTTGACGGAGTTAACCTTCCATTCTGTGTCATTCATATTCTTCAATTTGCGGCATACTAGTAGGATGGCATGACAATTATACGATAGCGTACAATAAACTAACAACTGCCAGTTTATTACCAAGAGTCAAAGTTTCCGAAGCCGATTTTCCGCTTCTTCTTGGCATCATCACCGACATCTTGCATGCTAGATGTTGCCTGATCCAGTGGCCTCTTCATGCCTAGATACTTGCCCACCCCAGTACTTGCGGACCCTCCAATAAATACCGAGTCCCCAGTGCCGACCTTGACCCCAAACCAATTGATATCGTCCCCTTGAGTCTTTTCAGGAGGTTTATTGGAATTATCCTGTGCTTCTGCACGCCGAGCAAGTTTTCTTGCAAGCCGTGTCTTGTAAACTTCAAAGGGATCCTGATGTCTAGAAAAATAGGGACATTAATACAGGACTGAGTAAAGAAGTAATGCACGCACATAATGACTTCCGTTATCCGAACAGGTCTCGCTGGGCGTTCTGTTCCGTCCTTCAGAGGGAGCTTTTCTAGAGTATCAAGGACGTCTTCTCCACCAACTAACTTGCCAAAGACGGTGTGCTTATTGTCCAGATTTGCTGTCGCTCTGAACGTGACGTAAAACTGCGACCTGCAAGGGCACCAGTCAGTGGAATAAGACAACATATTAACGATTGAAACAAACCCGTTTGTGCCTGCACCTTTGTTGGCCATGGCAATAACCCCACGACTGTCATGCTTAGCAGCACCTTTCAAGTCATACTCGTCCCGGAAAGGAGTACCCCAGTGGGACTCCCCACCAGCGCCAGTACCAGTTGGGTCACCCGTTTGCACCTACGTTGATGAGTACTTATTCTTAAAAGACGATGAATGAAGACATACCATGAAGCCAGGAACAAGTCTGTGGAAGAGACAATTGTCATACTTGCCTGCTTTCGCAAGCATAAGAAAGTTGTAACAAGTTTTTGGTGCCTGCAACGGAGCGTTAGTCACGTCAGCGAGAGCACATGTGACTTACCTTGTCGCAATACAATTCTAGATTCAGCGAACCACCCAGACTGGTTACGACACGGACATATGCTCTTCGTTTGCCAACATCTTTTTCTTTGCCCTTACCCTTAGGCGGGTTCAACATATCTTCAAACATCAGTTCTTCCTAAGGTTACTTCAGCAAGAATTATGGTCAAAACCCGTTCCCTTGCGCACCTCATCCCAAAGCAATTGTGAACTTTGTGGCTGAAGATCCACAGACGTCGACGTTAAGGAAGCACCAGGCGCACCGCTTGAATAAGGAGAAATGTTCCCTAATATGATGATCAGGTTGTATCCTGCAGTGGGAAACAGTGAAGGGCTCACAGGGGATGGCGGCTTTAGCCTTCGCTTCAGCGACTGCTTTAACTGTCGATTTGGGCTTCTCCTGTTCCTTCTTTATGACAGATGTAGCAGCAGAATTGATTGCAGACGAGGCTGGGAGACCATGAGGGTTTTGCAATGTGATAACATCCTCCCTGCAAGAGGACTGTTAGTTCACAATAACGAAGAAAGACACGTCCGCTAACTTCTTAAATTTGACATCTTCGAGTAGGTCCTTACCACCTTTAATACTTTCTGCAGTGAAAACATTTCCTGTGATTGCAATCGCTACGATGTGTGAGTGTTCACTAAAGGGCTTGAATGAAATTGGATCATGAATTTCGCCAGATGCTTTGCGAGAATAGTGAAGTGTTATCAGATCGCTGGGAGCGAGGGGCTCTTTCGTAATGGGGTTGATGTTATTATGCTGCCTTTGAATGGGAGTGTAAGACAAGCGTCACCTTGCGGGAAGAGAAGATAACTTGCTTTAGCCAAGGAATGATATTAACAAGGTCAAACACTAAGCCTGTTCCATCGGCGTTGCGAGCGCATACAGGATGAGTAAATGGCTGGAAAGAAAGTGCGCAACAGTCGAATGGTGTCTGTGCTTGAGGATGTGGTACTTGAAGCTTTCTAATCACAACATCAGCAGGAATGATGATACCGGAGCAAAACAACCTTACGCTCTATACCCAGATGATGCAGAATGCTGTCCAAATTCACCAGCGTGTTCGGCGTGAGTGATATAGAGCTTGTTGGAGTTTCCGTGGCCCATGTCGTGGTTGGAATGTAAGTATGTGTCTCAATTGTCAAGCTTCCGAATCTAATAAATACAAACAAGACATTTCAATTACAAGTCTTTGCCTCCGAGTCCTCTCGAGCTCACAAATGCCAGATGCTCCGCCATGCCACCACAAAATCAAGGCGAACCACTGCCGTGCTCGATTTCCTTGCCCCAACTGCGTTCGGATACCGTCTTGGTAGCTCGAAGGTGCAGCCTTCAGTGGCGATGCCATTCTCTAGACGTGTCGCTAAAAAACTTGCCGAATTCCCGGTCTCCGTACGCACTCAAAGTCCGGCGGTTCTTTGTCAGGATATCAAGCAACGCATTAGCTTACTGAGCCAGCCACGCGTCACCGCTGTCTCTGACCCAGATATACACTTCTTTGACGAAAAGGTAGTAGAGCTTCGCCTCGCCCTGAAGGCTCGTGACTTGGCGCGGGTGGGAGAGTTATGGTTGCAGTTGGAGGATAGAAAGTTGCTGCGACTTCTCGGTCGGGAACTGCGTGGGTTCTCCGAGCGTGCAGCTGATCTGTGCCCCACGGATCATACTGGTCCTTGGGACCCGGACGAGAGGAGAGTTATTGAAGGCATGGTTATTGTTGCTGCGTGCGTTGGCGCAGTCCGTGCTCTCACAACTTGTATGATCACGCATATCAAGAGAGGCGACTCGCAGGCAGCCCTTGACCTCTACAGACGATTTCTGGTCAACTCCAGCAACCAGACCGCGTCTAAGACTTTGTCGTCTACGTTGGGAGATGGAGAAGATGTTGAGGATGCGAATGGAATGGCTCTCAATATCCTAGGCGATCAATCATCTCACCAACCCAGTTTTTCAATCGTTCTCGCTGCGATCGCGGCAAATGCACTCGAAGATTCGTTCGAGGGTGCTCTGACGATAATGCTCGAGAACCCTGTCCGCATAGTTCAGTCCGCCCAGAAGGAGTTCTTGGCTTCATTTCATGATGTCTCTTTCCGGGAAAAAGTTCAAAGTTATGTCCTCCGCCTCGACGTTGCAAGACTCGTTTCTCGCCATCACTCACTCGGCACCCATGTTACAAATCTCGCAGACAATCATGATCTTCCACAGATCCAGAAATTATACCGGACTATCCTCGACGGTTTGCATGGTTCACAGCCATATCTTGCTGCCCATGATTCTCAGAAGTCTAGCCAGAGGCCCGTTGTGGTCCAAGAGGTTACTTGGGCAGCCTTCTTGACAGGGTTTTTGCAATGCCACCGTCGAGATCTAGCAGAAAGCCTCTGGAATGATATGGTTAAATGTGGCATCCAACCTGGCGTCACCACTTGGACAGCGCTCTTGGAGGGGTTTGATAGGATGGGGGAAGCTGATGCTGCTTGCACTAGTTGGGATAACATGATTTCCCAAGGTATTCAACCAGGGCTCCTGACGTACCGTGCTGTCATTTCGACCTTGTTCAATGCTCGGAGACCGGATGACGCTATCGAGAAATTCGCAAAATTCAAGCAGGAATTGGTCAGAGGTTCATTATTGGACACTGAGGATGCATTGCCCGTGTATAATACGGTGCTGCATGGTCTCCTCAATAACGGACGACCTGGTGACGCCGATGCGCTGCTTCAGAGCTTACGACAGAAGGGACCAAAACCTGACATCGTTTCCTACAACACCTTCCTACGATACCATGGCCGCAGAGGCGAATTCCGCGCAGTATCTGTGTTACTTGAACGTCTCCGAGAGGACGGGTTGACCGGCGATGCATTCACATTCTCCTCTGTGCTTTCCGCTCTTCTGAAGGTTGGGCGTACGGACGCCACGGACCTCATTTTGAATTTGATGAAGATGCAGAACATAGAGCCCAACGTCGCGATATTCAGTGCGATCATGGACCAACAACTTCGCGAGCAGACGGAGCAAGGTCTTATGGTTGCAATGGAACTGCTTCGAAAGATGGAGACGAATCCCGACGCCCAACCCAATGACGTGACATACACAGGATTCCTCGCGTCCTTGCATCGGTATGTTTCACCGAACACCGTTCTAGCCGACGAGTGCCAGAGATACGTTCTTGGAAAGATGAAGGAACGGAACATCCAACCCAACCGGGTTACCTACCATATATTGATCAAAGCGTGTTTGGAGAACCCAGAGCCAGAAGGATTGCGGGGAGCAATGAGCTACTACAGGGAAATGGCAAACCGGAAGATCTCGATGAATTATGATACATGGTATGTCCTACTACATGGACTTATTTCAAGGGAGGAATGGGCCGTGGCAGATGAGATGGTGGAGGAACTTCTCAGGTATATCAAGCCAGTTGGGGCATTGGAGGGCCTTGTGGGTAGAATTCAACGACGGACGGCGTGGAGGATGAAGTTGGGACCAAAGGCTTACATCTGAGTAATTGAATATCCTTATAATACATCATGCCTCGGTCATCGCGAGAAGAAGGACCACGCCAAAGGTTTCTCCCCTACGAAAAATGATTTGCCAAGACCGACACGGGTGTAGCGGTCGTACACTGCGGGACACATTCTTAGTTGGACGGTGACTTATGATGGGGTGTACATACGCCAGTAACTGTATCTCCTACCAAGGTACTTGCCTACCCACGGCAGTAGTAAGACGAGCGCTAGCTGCTGAAGCTCTTCTACACTCTCGTCCCATTCCTTCTGTGCTAGACGATAGTCTGCATCGGAGTCACCTGAAAAGTCAGATGAGGAGTCTAGGGAAGAATCTGAGCGAGGCATAAGGGGAATGGTCGCAAGTAACTAGACAGGAATGTTCTCCAAATGATACTGTTGGTTCCCACTCTTGCAATGTGGCGCTGAGCCGCGTAAGTTTTTACATAAAACACCACTTTTTGATTGGCGGTACAAAGCTCCATTTCTGCTTTTCCTCTACATCGGCACTCCAACCTTACTTTCCTTCATTCTCTTCTACTACCATCCAGTAAATGCATTATGGTGGAAGTTGCTCCTCCGGCTTTCCGACATAGATTGGTAGGACAACCACTGCTCTATGCCATTTCCGTGTTTGCTAGTTTGGGCGTCTTCCTGGTATGCTCTCAGTCGTTGCACGAGATATTAAACTAATCATTGGTCCTGCCTGCTAGTTCGGATATGACCAAGGGTTAGTAGAATAGGCTATATTCGACTTGTTAGATCCTGACTCCAGGCAGTGTAATGTCTGGTATCATCACTGGTCCTTATTTTAAGCAGTTTTTCAACTCGCCTGGGCCAATTGAACTTGGCACCATGGTCGCAGTTCTCGAGCTTGGAGCACTTGGTATTTTTTTCTCCTGCTTTCGCACCAGGCTGTTTACTAACACCACATAGCCACCTCGATCGCAGCTGGTCGTGTGGGCGACATCATCGGACGGAAGGGGACACTCTTCACTGGAGCCCTTATCTTCACAATTGGTGGCGCTGTTCAGACATTTACCACAGGGTTCTACGTCATGATCATTGGACGAATAATAAGCGGTTTTGGAGTCGGACTCTTGTCGTAGGTCCTTAAGGTTGAAATTCCTGTTCAAGGTTCTCAGCAGGTTTTCAGTACAATCGTCCCTATATACCAGAGCGAAATTTCTCCTCCCAACCATGTACGTCCATCACCTCACAAATATCTTCATTACTTATTTCATGTAGAGAGGTGCCCTTGCGTGCATGGAATTTACTGGCAACATTTTTGGTTATGCATCTTCCGTTGTGAGTCGTCTCTATACCGGTGACGGTTGGTAGGTGGAGAGCTGACGTTCTGATAGTGGACAGATTACTTCTGCTCATTCATCGATTCTGATCTTTCTTGGCGTATCCCACTTCTTTTGCAATGTGTCATTGGGAGCATCCTCACTGCGGGAAGCTTAGTCATGCCCGAGAGCCCTCGGTATGTTGTCTCTAATTATTATGGTGGCACGCACTAAAACTATGCAGGTGGTTGATTGACACTGACCAAGACGCTGCCGGGATGCGTGTCCTTGTGGATTTGCATGGAGGAGATCCTAATAACCTTCTTGCCCAAGCTGAATATCAAGAAATCAAGGATAAAGTCCTTTACGAGGTGCGCTGATGATTACTACGTCGGGATTATCTATACGTCAAACATATATGCAGCGCGAACTCGGGGAAGGACGTTCCTATGCTGTGATGTGGAGGAAGTATAAGCGGCGTGTACTGCTTGCCATGTCCTCCCAGGCGTTTGCTCAGCTGGTAAGCCATTTCCATTTTACGGATAATGTTCAATCAATAAAGTGGGGTTTCCCAGAATGGAATTAACGGTGAGCTATCTTCTGTTGTACAGTTTTCGTGCAACTTAAACGACTTGAAAACGGTAACCAGTGATTTCGTACTACGCTCGTACGTATTTTATCTTGCGAGGGAGTGATTTTCGGGCTGATGTGGACGTTGTTTAGCATCTGTGTTCGAAGGTATAGTTTACAAATACTTTCTTTTGAAAAAAAAATCTCATTATGGCGCAGAGGCTGGGTGGCTTGGCCGCGATGCTTTGTTGATGACCGGAATCAACTCCATTATCTACATTTTGAGCACCCTACCCCCGTGAGTTAGCAATGTCAACGGTATCGGATGTGAAGACTCAACACTCCCATAGTTGGTACCTCGTAGATAGGTGGGGTCGTCGGTTCATTTTGCTTTCTGGTGCCGTCATTGTTGGTCACCTTTCCTAATCAATCCTCCTCGATGTTCTCATTCATCCACTACGTAGATGGGCGTTGCGTTGGGTTTTACCGGCTGGTGGATGTACATTGATGTACCTGCTACTCCCAACGCTGTAGTGGTTTGTGTTATTGTATTCAATGCTGCATTCGGCTATAGGTATGTTGTCTCAATACTTTTCGGGGCATTTGTTTTGATGATATCTTAGTTGGGGACCTATTCCATGGCTCTACCCTCCGGAGGTGATATTGTTTCCGTGACAGCTCTCCTTTCAGGCTGAACTTGCTTTAGATTATGCCTCTTACATTCCGCTCCAAAGGTGTATCTATATCAACTGCTACTAATTGGTGAGTATGGGGCAATCGTCACCACACGCCAAGCAACTGATATCATTAGGGCATTCAATTTCATCGTCGGAGAGACGACACCATACCTCCAAGAAGTTATTACATGGCGATTATACCCTATGCATGGGTTCTATTGTGCATGCAGTTTCATTCTCGTTTATTTCCGTGAGTAAATGACGTTGATTACTGCTTCCCCTGCTTACATTGAATATATAGTGTATCCTGAGACTAAAGGCGTTCCTCTCGAGGAGATGGATGCTGTATTCGGTGAAGGTAAAGTTTCGCCAACCTCCTCAAGTTCCGCAATATTGACCGTTATGCGCAGAGGAGAGGCTGGATTACGAGTCAGAGCGGGCATCTCTGATGTCTAATGTTCAATTCGACAGATCTTCCACACTTTCTACCACTCGCTCTCGGCCCAAGGCTCCCACAGAACGCGGATGGGTTAGCCGGTTACTCTATGGTAATGACAGAAGCACGTACGAGCCCATTGGTGAGGATGAGGAATAGGAACTCGCGAGGATTGGAGGCGACCATACGGAGGCGCACGTAGGAGACACGCATGATGCAAGGGAGCAGAACTCGCCCCCTTTTTCTTTGCCCTCGTCCCCTAAAGCTGTTGTGGTCGCCAATGGAAGTGCTATTAAGTTGTGAGCGAGGAATGATAGTGTCGCGTGCGATTCCGCGTGACATGCTACCTTCGTTTACCACAGCAGCAGTCCCCACTATTGCGCCTTTCAATCCTCGATATAAATACTAGCTCATGATTATACCTTCCCATCCTTGATCATTATGTATCTTACTATTTGTCAGTACTGTACTTGACTGATATATGACTTCCTGTTCCTGCCACTGCTGGTGTCACGTGCCCATATGCTTCCTTTCTCTCCGGTCGTGTTGTTATATCGTAGCTGGGCGCGTCAGTCAGTCTGCAGGAAGCATGAACTGCTTCGTTATATGAGTTCTAGCGCGAAGGCTCATACCAACGAGTCATCACACACGAAAAACACAGGGCATGGTTTTCACAGCGACGAACGGGATGTTATAACCTTCGAGTCTCTTGGAGTACGCCCGCCAATCGCTGAGTCTCTCCGTGCTGCTTTCCCCGATGTTCAGAAGCCCACCACAATGCAGCGCAAGTTGATACCTGCTGTTGTCGGCAAGCAGGATATTCTCTTGCAGGACTTCACGGGTACTGGAAAGTGGGTTGTACCTCCTTCACATAATGCTGTGACTGAAACTAAAGTTTTTCTAGGTCGTTTGGATTGCTTCTCGGACTCTTGAGCAAACCAAGGATCTCAAGTTATGATCCAGAAAAGGGAAAGGGTCATGCAACACAGGGCATTACGACTCTCCTGATCGTCCCCCACCGTGACCTTGCGTACCAATTTTTGCACTGGTTGCACCACATGCTGACGTCTGCTGGCGAACCTGCACCATATGCGCTCGCTTCGATTGCCCAAGTGCTTGTCCGCGGCTCACCACCCGAGAACCTCAAAAGCTCATCTCCTCGGATCGTTGAGGCGATTGTGAACCCCTCATCCTCTGGAATATCCGTGCTTCGGGAACATCCTCCACATATACTCATCGCCACACCAACTGCATTATTGGATGTACTTCGGAAGGAGGCTGAAGTCCTTCAGTTATCCACATTAACTACTGTCGTCGTCGATGAGGTGGACTCGCTTCTGCAAACGGTGCCTCAGAAAGGCTCGAAGCATGCCAAAGAAAAGGCAGAGCGGTTAAATGAAAGACATCCTCTTGTTCTGAAGACTATACTGGATGTGCTTTATTCCAATACGAAAACCAATGTTTCCCACTCCTTCCGGAAGCGACTGCTGGAGGTGAATCTGGCCCCAGTTCATCGGCCGCAGTTGATCATGCTCAGTGCAACGATGCGAAATCGGTTGAGGACGGCATTCTTTGGTGCTTACGGATGGTTCAGAAGGGGTAAAGTATTGAAGCTGATTAAAGCCTCGTCCAGCTCGCTTGCAGCTCATGGTCTTAATCGCACCATCGCACACCATGTTCTAGTGGTATCACAGGACGGCTCCGTGAGCAATATACCTGGTGCTTGCAAAGCTCGAGCCATACCGTCTGACTCCTCTGAGCACGCAAGCTCATATGCGGAGGACGAAGAGGACGAGTTCATATTCGATGAAGATGATGAGACACCGCTCGATAATGAGACTAACATGGGTGGGTGCAACCAGCTGCCGTGTTATGATTCGTTTGCTGATAGTTTGAATTTCAACTAGATTTGTTGCAGGCTCCTCCTGCTTTTACTCCAGGCATGCTGGAAGCTGTGGCAACTACATTTGCTCTCGACGTTCCAAATATCGCACTTCTCGTGGTACCTGCAACGGCATCCGTCCGACGAGTCATTTTTGAGCTAAACCAGCTTGGAGTGAACGCCCATGGACTGGATCTCGTGGACAACGAAGCTGGTCGTGAATACCTTCTATCTAAGAACAGTAACGTTCCTGATGAGAATCCCACGTTGCTTGTGTCGACCCTTGCAACCACGCGAGGAATCGATTTTCCTGCGCTGACCCACGTCTTTCTTCTTGGGCTTCCAGAAGGACGCGCGGGAGATGTTTATGTGCATGTTGCAGGACGAGTGGGTCGGTTTGGCCGACGGGGGAAGGTTATTAGCGTCGTGGAAGGACATAGGGAGGAGCAAGGGAAGAAGGGCAAAGTTTCTGTCAGGGATGATTCCAAAAAGATGGGCATGACGTTGAAGAAGCTTGGTATTCGGGCAACGAAGCTGGAGCATTTCGAGTGACAACATAGGAGGTGTGGTATGATCGCATAACGTTCCACTGCATGTCTTTATCGTGATACTGGGCCGTTATAGTCGAGCTTGAAAGTAATTCTTGCGTTCTGTTTACCTGAGGCCAATTACTGAGTTGAATTTCGATCGAGCGCGGATTCATTGCGGATCAAAACGAGTAATAGGTCCAAATGGGTCCACGGCCGTGTGAGCCCTAAATAATCTCGTGGTGGCTGACTTTCGCCGCGGCGCCTGGCGTGGTTAAGCGTGTCCCAGCCCCTCTGGTCTTTCTTTTCTAACCTTATAGGTTCTGCAGCTCGGTGGTCCCTTTCACCGCTCGTTGTGCACCATGGCAAGAGCACCACCTACTGGTGTATTATGGCCCCTTGTGCTTTGTCTCCTTCTTTCGTCGTCTCTCATTTTTCATGTTTCGGCTCAATCTACCAATTCGACTACCCCTTCTCCCACTGTTTCCGCAAGCCTTACAACCTATTTGACAACCAGCTCATACACCTCGACATCCGTCAGTCACTCAGGGAACATTGCAACCACCGTCGTCACTGTCCTACCTACAGTATTCAATGCCACCGCAACTCTCCAAGCTTCTGCTACAACAAATTCATCCTCCCCAACTTCTTCCGCTTCACCGACCTCGGCTATCATCTTAGACACTAGAATCACCCCAGCCTTTGGTGTCTTGGGAGCGATCCTCATCCTAACCGGACTACCAAGTGCATTCTGGGGGCACAAGAATAGATGGTAACTTCATCCTCTCCACATCTGTCAGTTTCTTACATCATGTAGGACCTCATTCTTCCTCATCGGATTCTATACCCTCTCATTAGTCTGTTTCGTCCTTATCGTCAAGTTCGGTATTCTTCCCGCCATTAATCCACCGAACAACACTCTCCAGGGCATGTTCGTTTTGGCTTGCTCCATTGCCGGTATCATGGGCGGCGCGTTCACAGTCTTCTTCTGGAAGGCTACCAAGTATTTTATTGGTGCGTGGGGAGGGTTCGCATTCGGACTCTGGATACAGTGCTTCAAAAATGGCGGCCTCATCACTCCCGTGGGCATGAGATGGATTCTGTATATATGTACGTGTCCTTCCATGGCCAAACTTGTTCCCAGCTAACTGACAATTCAGCATGCAGCGTGATTGCATTTGTCCTCTGTACCATTCCAAGACTGCATTGGCACATGCTTCTAATTGCGACCGCCTTCGTTGGCTCATCCGCCTTTATCCTTGGCGTGGATTGTTATACCACATCTGGCTTGAAAGAGGTTTGCAGAATCTCCCATACTCGGTTCGCGTTCGCTCACGGAACGTTAGTTCTATGTTTGGAATTTAGGTTTTACTTCCCTGTTTCCCAAGTACGCTAACAACGGTATCGCGTTCCCCGTATCCCAGACGATGGAAATTGAACTTGGATTGATTGGGGCAATTTCTCTCATGGGCGGCGCTGTTCAACTTCGCATCCTCAGAGTTTTGCAACGCAAACTTAAAGAAATCGCTGAGGAAGAAAAAAAACGGGATGTGGAGGCTGAACTCAGCGCTTCTGGTAGAATCGCCGAGCTCTCAAAGGAGCAAGAGGAATGGGAGCGCGATCACCCTTCACTCGGAATGCATGGCCGGACCGGTAGTGGTTATTCTGGGACACCCCTAATGAAGGATTTCCCCAGAAATTCTCAAGAGGGGCGGTCTTCAACATTCACATTGGTTGGTGGCCGTGGCCGTTATATATCTGGAGTATCTGACTTCATGGCCGCTCCTACACCTGACGACGAGATGAAGCGTGTCACACGTGATCCTCAAGGCCCTGGCGCTTTACCTGCACTCGACCTTGGTCTTGGCATCAAAGAGGATGTCCCTTCTGGGTTCATTACCGACAATGA
Source organism: Rhizopogon roseolus (assembly GCA_930272055.1). Classification (NCBI taxonomy): domain Eukaryota; kingdom Fungi; phylum Basidiomycota; class Agaricomycetes; order Boletales; family Rhizopogonaceae; genus Rhizopogon; species Rhizopogon roseolus. The sequence goes on from CAKNEV010000006.1 coordinate 119,222, forward strand.
ACCTGAGAGTAGTGATACTAAACACAGCGAGGTGAGGAAAGCAATATCAATGGAATTGCAAGACCTCGCCCGCAAGGAGGAGCTCCTTGCTGAGATTCAAACCATCAGACGTTCAATTGATGCACTCAGGACGGACACACCTGGCCCTGATTCGGACGACTCTCGCTCTCGTCGTATCTCTTTGACCTCTCGTCGCACCCTTAGCTACGACCTTGATAATGCCATTGCTCCACGTCCACACACTCGCCCACCCAGACAACCTGATCCACGTGGTCGTGCGCAGTCTTTGGAATTTTCCAAGCTTATAGATGCGCCTCCGCTTGGCGCATCTATTGGCCGTCCTACAAGCGTTCCTCTACAGGATGAGGACTGGGACTCGTATGTCCGTGACCGTAAGCTCCTACAGCCACCGTCTGGAGTTACTGTACCCATCCCAACGAGCCGTGTGTCCACGACCTCATCGCTATCTGCACAACCACGCTTGGCTGTCTCGCCAGCTGTCGCTGAAGCCCTCTCCCAACGCAAACGCCGGGAGAATCAGCTGGACTCTGGAACTGGAACTGGTGTAGAAACAAGCGCGAAAGATACATCTGATGAGGATGTACCCATTTCCGCGCTTTCACCGGCGCGCACGAGGAAGTTCAAACCACATACCAGCAGCGCCATCCCAGCCATGTTAACCCAGCCATTCACTCCTGCTGCTGCTGCTGCACCGCCTTCTCAACGTTATCTTCTTCATTCGAAGTCAACTGGACCTGAGCGAAGCAACGTACCGATCGTGCTCCCTCCCACTCTACCATTGAAAGCTGCGCCCGGACCCCCTAGCAATGTCCCTATCATAATTCCTCGCGGACAAGGCATCGCGACTCCAACTCCAAAGAGGCCAGAACCTCAGCGTGTTGCAACCTTTGAGGAACTTGAAGAACGACATCGGGAGAAGATGCGGGGTCTTCAAGCTCCCCTCACAGAAGCTGAGAAACAAAATGCGGATGTTGAGGCTGCGAAGCGCCGCTGGGAGCGTTCAAAGGCGAATGAGCGGGAAGCAGTGGGTAGGCGGCAAGCTGAACAAGCCGCAGAACTCGCGCGAGAAGAGAAGGAAATGGCGCGACGCAAGTCCGAGGACGGTCTTGTCAAGATGGGTCCTGATAACGACAAGAGTGCAAACCGTCGAGCCAAAGGGATTAGTGCTGAAAAGCTCGCTGCGATTGGCGGTGTCGCATCACCGTCATCGAAACGCCAATCAATGTTGAGGGTGGAAGATTGGCAACGACATCAGCAGGATGTGGAACTTGGGGTTCGACCTGATCGTTCTCCTGGTGCAAAGCGAGACTCTCGTGCGTTGAGGGCTGAGGTTAACGCAACTGTTCCATTCCCTGGACAAAGTCGTCCTCGAGACTTGGCGATGGACAGACGTCGTTCTTCGGCTGGATTCCCTCGTGACCCTCCGAGTTGAGCTCTGGTCGTGTGCTTTTCTGATGATCACATTGCGGGCTGCAGAACATCACTCTTTTTCAAGATGTGCTGGACATTTAAAGTTTACCTTCACGGACTGTTTGACTCATTTTTATGTTTGTCTCCACACGCGTCCCTCGCTGCTGCATCCACACTAATATTGTTTTGTTACGTCACAATCTACATTCTTGCATATATCGCAATCGTTATAATACATCTCGAATGATGATATGAAGGCTGGGTGTGTTCTGGACCTATGCACTCGATGGGTCATTTGACTTAACCCCTATAGACATTCAGTCACGCGGAGTTTGAAAATCTCTTTGGGGACAACTGAGACTCATATATGCACCCAAAGTTCCCCATAGCTCCAAAGGGTATGCCACCATGACCATACGTCGTTCCAGCACAGAACCTCAGTCTCTCGAATATCACGCTCGACCCCACATCGCCAGGGCAAAGTCTACCATAGATGGCTTTGTCCCTCGTTCACATCAATCATCATTACCCACATCCTCCCAGTATAGGTTTAGCGCTTCATTAACGGCCGCCACATCGCTTGCCACTACTCGCGACAGAGAGGATCCCTTCAATCTTGCAGGCTTTTTTCCGGCCTATACAGTGTCTCCAAGAGGAAGTGGGGAACGTTGGGAGTGGTTACGGCAGGAGCAAGGGCGAGATGAACCGCATACCATTTATTCGTTGTCGGAGGACGATGATGAACCATTGCCTGCCACTCCAGGTTCTGTCGTATTCACACGGGCGGCAGAAGATGTCATAGAGGAGACTATCAAGGGGGAAGATAAAATGGGCGTGTTATCAGTACTTAGTAAGTCTGTCCAATCAGTGGCGCAATAGTTGAAGTTTGATTGACATTTGTTGTGTTTCATGTCAAAGATACTATTTTCTTGACAAAAGATGCACATCTTTCTGAGGATAAATTATATTCTCCGTATACCGAGGATGAAGCGGTTGATCATGAGTCGCTTTATCTCGGGCTTAGCAAGCTTCGGCATGCTGAAAGTTCGAGACCTCAATCAAGGACGCAATCGCATAAGGCTGGTGAACTGCTCCTGGAACAAGATAGACCTGTTGTTGTAGAGTCGGAGTCATGGAGCAAGTGGTGGCCTGTGCAGTTGGCTTTACGTGCCTTGTCGAGTATACTATAAGTAGCGAACAGCCCCCCCGAAACCGTCTGTTTTGGGGTCCTTTGTATTTATTTATACCTTGTTCTCCCACGGCAACACGTGTTTGGTATTGTTTTTCGCACGTCTTAGCCTTGTTGAAATCTCTCCAAATCCTAATTTTCCCACCTCTCCTCTCGATTCCCACAGCTGGCTACAACATCGTTATCCCTGGCGGGAAACTGTTATGAGGACCTTCCATCCTTACTCTTCCCCACATATCCAAATGCCCGACGCTGCCCTCCAACAGCAGCTTCACCCAAACTCAAATAGCTCGTCGTCACCACCACCAGCGTCGCCTGCACAACCTTCTCTGGATTTACTTGTAAACTCTAACTCTTCTTCTCCTTCTCGTACACTTGCCAACAAAAATGGTGAACAGATTCAGCAATCAAGCCATATTCAATCCCCCCAATCAACCTCAAACAACGGCATCCAACATTCCCAGCCTCCAGTCACCTCCGCGCCTCCTTCCATGCTTTCCAACCCCGATCCGAACACATCTCTACAAGCTATACTTGCCGCAAACAGAAAAGACTCGACCACTTCTGACGCACTACATCCATGGGTCATCTCCCCTGTCCAAGCTTCTGCCCCTCAACAACACACCTCGCCTCATATCGCACCCACCATAGGCCAAGTAAGTAGCACCGCATCACTGGACGCCTTTATCGCATAACACTCATATGTCCAACTCAAGTCTTCAAATGGCAAGAACGGTAAGCGCAAGCTAGACGAAACCGATCCTGAAGATTCACAACCCAAAATGCGTCGAGCTATCCGTGAGCATGTGTCACAGCATCCTTTCCTTCAAATGACCACCGTCATGTGCTTGCACGCTGCTGTTGCCCAGAAGTCATATGGCAGCGAGAAACGCTTCCTTTGTCCTCCCCCTGTCGTTCATATTCAGGGTCCGGTATGGCAGATGCGGTCCCAACAACTTGCCATGTCAGTTGTATCTGAGCAGGGTGAACGGTCGTTGGACCAAAAGACTAACTTGGACAACAATATGACTGGAAGCTTCAAATTCTTGCATGTGACGGGCACCGCAAAGGCGAAGAGCTTCCAGCTGTCTCTGGACATAATAGAACCTCCTCCTTCCGCTTTGTCAGGCGAGAGCAGTGCTGATGGCACACCTGGACGTATCTGGGCCACCTTTGATTCAGCTCCTGTAACAATTATATCTAAACCCTCGAAGAAGACAGCCAAAACGCGTAACATTTCTTCGTGTATCCTGGCGGGAGGTCCAGTATCCCTTTTCAACAGGATCAATTCACAGACAGTACGGACCAAGTATATGACCATCGATAACACTCAACTTTGTGCAAGTAATGTCACATGGTCTGCGTTCAATGTGAACGTAGTGCGACGCCCTGATGACGCGCCGCTCAGCAATGGTATGTGCTCACGTGACTGGAAAGTATTATACATGAATACTCACGTTCACGATTCCCGATCTAGGCGGTCCGCAACCTGTTACCTACGGTTGCGAAGTCGTGTTATCAGACACCTTGTCCAATATCGCCACGTCACCCCTCGTCATTCGGAAAGTAGACAAAGGTCGTGTATCCAGTGACGATGGGGGTCCCGTGAGTCAGATGCAGAAAATTGCTCTGCAGAGAGTAAACCAAGATGGTACGAGACATTACTTGTCTGCTGCCGGTCCTATACCTGGTGCTCCGAATTCTACCCCGTCGGCTCCGGGTACACCGGCCCAAGGTGGAACGCACCCCCTTATCTTCCAGTCGCCTCGCGTACGAGAAGAGATGAAAGATGGCGTCCGAGTCTTGACCGATGAAGTAGATGACTATCTATGCTGGACGATTGTGGGCATCTGTAGGTACCTGCCAATGAGCCATTGGATTGCGCTAACAAGGCACATATAGCGAAGTTCCAGTACACATTCTTTGATGCATTTGGGCAACATAGCAATTCAATACCTGAGATGCCCATTACACCCTTTCCTACACTATTTACTGCGCCGGTATACAGGCCAGCGAACAACATACTGGAGATGACAGTGTCACACTTCTTCTATGAAGACCCGAAGACACGCACACAGATGCCGCTGACCGTGTATTTAGGCGGCCTTGGTCCACTCAGAGCCCGTTTCTATCAGGCTACTCCTCCGGGACCATTGACTAATATTTCCTCGTTTGGCGGTGCCATGTCCGGTCCGTCTAATGAGGTAATAGTGGGTGGAAGTGATGCTGCTGGTGCCGACGCCGCAGCGCGATATCTAAGCCAACCACCTTTGCACACAATTGTGACGGTGGAGTTACCTTCATTGGCCGAGATCATCAAAGCACTTGAGGAGGATGTGATGACTCCAGGCGTTATGACCTCGGATGGCATCATCCATCGACAGTCTCCACAACACAATGAACACGGAGCACCGCTTGACGTGACCAATGGCAATGGGTCATCGCACCCGCCCCCCTCCATCGCTGGTCGGAATTTGCCCCTGTTGTTCATTCGCGCCTCGGACGGTATTGGTTATCATTCCGGACGAACGATCAGTTGTGAAAATGTCTTCCAAACTATGGAGCTTGGGACGATGACACCTGGTGGTGTTCTTGCAGCAACAGGAGGGTCGGCGGATGCCAACTGGCTTGCAGCTGCGCAAGCTGCGGCTGCAGCCGATGGAGGATTGCATGGTTGGACGTTAAGAGTAATGTAACATGGATTCACATATGTTGTCGTTAATTCTCGTCGCTTGCTGCTCTTTGTTCGCTCTGTCTTATTTTTCAGGTCATTGCTATCGTCAAGTTCCAAACTCTAAAGTCTAGTACTTTGTCTACCATAGCTTCCCTTCGTTTGTACTGAATTTTTCGCTTGCGTGGATTATCTGTCAGCCAGGCATTAGTTATCGCATTGTCAATGCATGAGGGGGGTCCATATTTAATTATGTATTTGCTAGCTTATAGCCGCTGAGTGATCTCAAACGTGTATGGGTAGGAACGGCCACACGAGTGCGAGGGGATTGGCGCCACGCATGGTCCGGATGAATTGGAATGTCGTATGATGGATCTAACAGATAAATACATAAGCGAGACTTTGGGGACGCGAATTACTTGTAACCTAACACCGCCTTCTCCCTTTAACTGCACCATCAGCCAAGGTAAGTTGACGTTCAGCCCAAGATCGTATGATCTCTACTTGTTTTTCCCTCTCTACCGCCGCTTTAAGACTTTCAATATCATCCGCAACCTTTGCTGATATTTATTCTTCTTTGTTTCAGTGCACCATCTCAAATCCACCTCATCGATTCCTCCCCAACATCTTCAGGACTACCAGAATGTTCACCTACGATGGTATCCGATCGCAGCTCGAGTGGAACTCTACTCTGAGCGTCTCTAATGCTCCACAACCCACCGCTGACACCAAGTTCCTTCGCAAGGTTAGTTGTACTCCTAACTTTATGTCCGCATTCACCTCATCCGATCTCGACCTTGCAGACTGCGATCATTGCCACCATCGGTGCGCTATCTTTCTGTTAGTCGAATTCACCATTCTGATTGCTCCTCCTAGGTCCAAACACGAACACCGTCGAGAAGCTTGGTGCGTTGAGACGTGCTGGTGTCAATGTCGGTCAGTGGCAATGTCACATCTCTACAATATCGATTCAAACCCAACTTCCTTTCAAGTTCGCATGAATTTCTCCCATGGATCGTATGATTACCACCAGAGCGTCATCGATAACACGCGGAAGATGCTCGCAGGTAATTGCGATCGGTTTGGAAATACAATTACACTTATCTAATGCTTAAACCCAACAGAGGACCCCACTGGACGTCCTGTTGCGATTGCTTTGGATACAGTGAGGTTCTTGCGTATTCACGCCACAGGTTTGTACTAATATTTCGCTGGTAATAGAAAGGTCCCGAAATCCGCACGGGTGTAATGAGAGATGGAAAGGATGTATGCATCTGATCATTCGAACCAAATTGCAGGGTTATTAACGTCATTTTACTTCTTCAGTTACCCATCAAGGCTGGCCATGAATTCATCGTCTCAACCGAGGACAAGTACAGTGAGATTTGCGATGACAAGGTCCTATGGTTTGACTACGTACGCTGGTTGGTGCTCGCTCCTGTGCTTCATGCTTATATCATTATTACAGAAAAACTTGCCAAAGGTCACTGCTCCCGGCAAGATGATCTACATCGATGACGGTATGTTTATTTAGGGGTCCGTTGATGAATTTGTTCATCATTTTTTATAATTGACTAGGTATCCTCTCCTTACTCGTCTTGTCCATCGAGGGACCCAATGTTCGTGTACGCGCTGTGAACAATGGTACCCTCTCCTCCCGCAAGGGCGTGAACCTTCCCAAGACCGAAGTCGATCTTCCTGCTCTCTCTGAAAAGGACAAGAAGGACCTACGATTTGGTGTCAAGAACGGTGTTGACATGGTCTTTGCATCATTTATCCGCCGCGGTCAGGACGTCCGAGACATCCGTACAGTTCTTGGGCCGGATGGCGCGAGCATTAAAATCATCGTCAAGATCGAAAACGAGCAGGGTGTTGAAAACTTTGACGAGATCTTGCGCGAAACTGATGGTGTTATGGTCGCTCGTGGTGATCTCGGTATCGAGATTCCTGCAAGCCAAGTCTTCTTGGCACAAAAGATGATGATTGCCAAGTGCAACATCGCTGGGAAGCCAGTCATCGTTGCCACTCAGATGCTCGAGGTATGTGAATCGTTCAATGCGCAACAGGATTTTACTCAATTGATACTGTTTACAGTCGATGACGGTACGTGCTAACAAGGTTTTTTACTTCTTGAGCGATGCTCATATCATGCATAGTACAACCCGAGGCCCACTCGTGCCGAAATCAGCGACGTGGCTAACGCTGTTCTTGATGGTGCTGATTGCGTCATGTTGTCCGGAGAAACTGCAAAGGGAAGTTACCCCGTAGAGTCCGGTGGGTATTCTTCGTGCGAGTGTGTTACCGAAGTTGACGCTGGTTCGTAGTTCTTATGATGGCGGAGACATGTTTACTTGCCGAGGCAGCAATTTGCTACCCACCTTTGTATGACGAGCTTCGAGGCATCCAGCCTCGCCCTACCGAGACTGTAGAAACTGTTGCCATTGCTGCCGTTGCTGCGGCTTCGGAACAAAATGCAAGCGCCATCATTGTGCTGTCGACAAGTGGAAACACAGCACGGTTGATTTCCAAGTACCGCCCTAGAGTGCCCATTATTACTGGTGAGTATCATTCGACCCAACCCTTATTTAACATTAATCTCATGGACCTTGTCAAGTCACTCGTAACGAGCAGACGGCCCGTCAAATTCATCTCCACCGTGGATGTTATCCATTCTGGTACCCTGAGCCCCGTGGGATTCCTGAGAGTCAATGGCAGAAGGATGTAGGCTTGCCCTGTCCGACTGATGATCATGAGCCGAAACTTAGATTTTTTTTCCAGGTTGATAACCGCATTCGGTTCGGTTTGAAGAACGCACTTGCGTTGAACATCATCAAGACAGGAACTACTGTCATCGCCGTCCAAGGCTGGAAAGGCGGTCTCGGACACACCAACACTATGCGCATCTTGTCTGTCCCCACTGACCCGGCCGATCTTGAAATGCAGTCCCTGGGAGCAAACTAGATAAATGAAAGTTGACCACATTCCGTTAAGCACTTAGACTTTGTTGTAACTTCTACAGGTATATGAGATATATACAATGTACAATCTGAGCGGTCGGAATACGAGTGATTTAACTTGGAGATATTTATATTCATGCTGTTCTGCCGCATGTACATGGGGTACAAACATCAATATCCGTGGTAGAATGTTTATTTTTTCAAACTTCTCACCGTGCGTCATTGATACCGGCAATACTATCTTTTCTTACAGGTTATACCATGCCCGCTAGTATACTTTCTTTGTCCTCCATCACTGACGCTTGAGGTTTACGGCCTCCTGCCCTCCCTTCGTTTGCAATTCGGCCATCCCTCTGGATACAAAATCACTGCCTGACATAATGGCAGCTCGATATTTTAATTTCTCCACATTTCAACGTGGCAACATCACTCACGACCGATCTTACTATGCCTCTCGTCTCCCGTCTTACTCCTCTGCCGTTCGCGAAAAAATTCATATCCAGTCCAGTGGCCGGACATGGTTAGTACCTATGTCAGGTCACACGCGTCGAATACGTTCCGGGTCCCTGAATCCCGGCTTCAGATTTGCTAGAGTTGGTCGACGAAGAGGTTTTTGCAAATGTCTTGCACTTCTTGCAGGTCTCTGTCTTATTGTGGTCCTACTCGCCTTGCTGAGTACCGAAGAGTCTCACTGGACGCCGCAGTTCAGGGATTCGACGCTCGTGTTCGGGAGGGAGAATCTGCAGCGCATTTGGAAGTGGGAGATTGAGAGCGGACATTACCCCAGCAATGGCAAGAGTAAGCGGCAAACGCGTGCTTTCGGTGTCATGACTGACTTTTCTTGAGTTCCCGATCAGATTGGCTTCACCTCTACCATCTTGAATCCCGCGTTGCCCCCCGCAAAGGCACACACACTCATTTCACCGTTCACGCCCCCTCCGGGTCCAGTAACAACCATCACTAGGGGAGTTGGTCCCCGCAGAGTATATCTCGAAAATACGAAGCAGTCTATCGACATTGCATATCCACCTAGACCGATACCTGGAAGCATCGCTGATTTAGACATAATTCTAGAACACTGTAATTTCTCAGAGGGCAAGGTATGTCTTTTGTGGTGATTTTACTCCCATGTTTACGATCTCATGCAGTATGTCCGAGATTGTTTGGAGTTTCTGCGTGCAACCGCTAATTTGGATGGCGGTCGAAGAGTACGACGGGGGTCGCTGGATGGATGGAGATACATTTTTACCGAAGAGGGTCGACCAGAGGAACAACGTCCCCGCCCCACGCAGAGTGCACCTGCAGTGCCTGCAGGACCGTACCCCACTGGACGCCAGAATTCCAATGCAGGACTGACCAAGAAGAGGAGTGCTCGATGGGAGCCTCTACTAGACCTCCCGCTCCCTGCCCAGCATAGCTCGCTCTCAAGTCGATCGACTGCTTGCAATCCCGAAAACCTCCGCTTGTTCCACATGTTTTGGGCAGGACCATTCAACGAAAAACCATATGTCGCGCTGTTGTCCTTCCTCTTTACCCAAAATCTTGGTCTCCATCTAGAACAGGGGCAAGAGCCCGGCGCTTGTCGCCCACAGATGTGGCTGTGGATTAATCCGGGACCCGCAGCGGCCATCCCCAATCCGTCGGCGCTCACAGATATGTACGATGCGCTAAAAACAAACCCATGGGCGGCACCCTTCCTTCACCCGCGTTTCAAGGACGTTATCAAATTCAAACTGTGGAACACAACGGAACAACTTGACAACAACTTAGAGCTGCGAGATGAGTGGAGGAAGATGGAAACTCTCTTCAATTCTGGAGGTGTAACTGTGAGCGTACCTGCAGACAACCCTGCAACAAGCTCCAGTGCTAGTTCATCCGCGATTGGTGATATGGTTCACCGCCTTGGTTCGAAATCAGAAGCGACTTATGATAGGCTCTCTGTGATATTGTCTGACATGGCGCGGTTCATCGTCACTCATCGCTACGGCGGGATATACCTGGATGCTGATACCATCTTCCTACGGGACTGGGAGGAGCTTTGGGGTTGGAAAGGCGCTTTTGCCTACCGATGGTCCTATCACGACGACTACAACACTGCTGTGCTCCATCTTAACAAGGGTTCTGCCCTTGGTTCATTCCTCTTCCGAACAGCATTGAAGAACGGCTTGGATTTTCATCCAGTAGCTGTCTCCAAGTATCTCAGAGAAGCACACTTGGAGAACCTTTTATTACGCGTCCCAGACGCCCTGTTCGACCCAGCGTGGCTAAACACGGAAGGGTACCAAGTGGAACGGCCACCATATCCTTTTTTCACAGGGTATGTATGATGTTGAGGATGACTCGCTACGTTTATCGCTGACGACCCACGTAGTTTTGCTGACTTTTTCGATACTCCTGAAGTTCATAGTGCTGCTCCACAAGCCACTGGATTCGAAGGGTTCTTCAGGGGAGCATTCTCGTATCATTTTCATAATTTCTGGTGAGGATATCTCTTTCTCGATTATCACTCTTGTTGAAACCCTTGTCAAAAGGTGGAAGCCGTTCGATCCTGCCAGGAATTGGCCGGACTTAGGACCTAAATTTACGGGTGGCGAAAGGGCTGCACGGGCTGCTGCCAACCCTCATGCAGATCCCGATAACTGGATTGACAACATATCCGATGACAAACGTGACCTGGATTGGGCGACGGTACTGAAGCGAACCTTTGAAGCGTACATTCGAGGAGAAAGACCGAATATGTACGGAGAATGGTTGCGCTGGTGACTGGACAATTTTCAAACCTTTGATTTCAAGACAATATTTTGATGCATATATTATTGACAGTTTTGCTTTGGTAGTTTGATGACTGATGCTATTCGTGTTTTGACAGGACGTTGATATTGTAGTTCGAACTTTACTTGTTGTATTGTGAAATACGCTGTCATCGGCATGATGATGTAGTGCTTTTTGTGATTGTGGCTTGAAAAGCTGAGCATACCTGCGCCCGCAGGAGGCGATGATCACTCCACTGTGCTTGCCAAGATAATTCTCACCAAATTAATTCTAGCTATGTCCTAATAAATTCACACGGATTTGAAATATTGTACGCAGCTCGCTCGCCTCTTTCTGCTTTAAATATTCTTTAAAAAGTGCTGTCGACGTCTGCGCCGCCTTCAAATCTGCAGCGTCGTCCTTCGCCATTTCCTAGACGGAATGGCGTCTTCTAATTATTTCTCACCGCACCGTGCAAATGGCTACTCAGACAAGGGCCGTTTGACCAACGGTCTTCCAACTTTTTCCAGTTCGTCCGCTGTCCACGAGAAAATGCATCGACATTCTCGTTCCATGTCCTGGACGATGCCTGTCTCAGTTCCAATTCCCGGCGTGCGCTCGCGTCGACTTCGTTTCATTATGCCCAACCCAGGTCGTGTACACCAGATCAGTGTCTCGCGTTTCGGGCGAAGACGAGGGCCTCTGCTACTTTGCGTAGTGTTGATTGCTACCGTTTTTACAATATGTTCCTTTGCACGTCGGTTCGGCACAGAGGAAAAGCAATGGACTACCAACTTTGGCGAGTCTTCCACGCTCGTGTTCGGACGAGAAGATTTGCAGCGAATTTGGAAATGGGAAATAGAAAGTGGGCATTATCCCAGTAATGCAAAGAGTGCGTCAATTCTGCTGCCTCGCCATCATCAGCGCTAATCAAATTTCTCAGTACCCGAGCAGATTGGCCTCAGTGCTCCTCCGCTCAACCCTGCCCTTCCTCCACGAAAGGTTCCAACGATACCCTCACGATTCAGACCTCCTCCGGGCCCCGTGGCTACAACCACGCGCGGAGATGGTCCACGACGCGTTTACCTTGATGTACAAAGCCAGCCCCCAAATATTGCATACCCACCCCGACCTGTACCGGGTAGTGTCGCCGACCTCGACATCATTATGGAAAATTGCGATTTCTCACAAGGCAAAGTACGTTTATGCCTATATTGTCTTTCGTCCGCTAATGTTCTCCAAGTATGTGCGTGACTGTCTGGAAGTGTTACGCGTAGGAGGCGGCCTCGATAATGGTAAAAGACTCAGGCGTGGTGACACGGACGATTGGAAATACATCTACATGGAACAAGAAAAGGGGAACTTCACAGACCCCTACGCAGATCCTCTCCCAGTTCCTATTTCCAACGTTCTTCCTCCACCCCGTCCACCAGTTTCAGGCGGAGAGACGGATCCTAATGCAGGTTTGAGGAAGAAGACCGGAGTAGACTGGGAGTCGCAGCTACCTCTGCGTGCCCCTTTGCAGCATACACCTTATTCGAGTCTTCCAACGCCCTGCGACCCTGAAAACCCTCGTCTCTTCCACATGTTCTGGACTGGCCCATTCACCGACAAGCCCTATCTTGCTTTACTCTCCTTCCTCTTCACGCAGAATGTTGGTCTCCATCTAAAGGATGGAGAAACTGTTGATGTATGTCGCACCGAGTTCTGGATGTGGATCAACCCTGGCCCTGCGGCGTCTGTTCCCAACCCTTCCGCTTTGAGTGATATGTATGAAGGACTGAAGACCAATCCGTGGGCGGCGCCTTTCTTGCATCCTCGCTTCAAGGACGTCGTCAAATTCAAGTTATGGAACACGACCGACCAACTTGACGGTATCCCGGAGCTCAAGGATGAATGGCGCGAGTTGAAGGAGACCCTTTTCAACTCAGGAGGACACATTATCAATGTACCCCCCGAGAAGCAGTCGTCAAAAGTTGTCGAGGTCTCTACCACTACTGTTGAGGATTCGACTAACAGCACGGATGTCGATGGTTCCGCAAAACCTTCATCCACTGGTGACAATAAACCAGACGAAGATGATATGCTCAACCGCACTGGTTCGAAATCTTCATCTTCGTATGATCGCCTCTCCGTTATCCTTTCGGATATGGCAAGATTCGTCCTTTGTCATCGGTTTGGTGGTATCTATCTTGATGCAGACACCATCTTCTTGCGGGACTGGGAAGAGCTTTGGGGTTGGAAAGGCGCGTTCGCATATAGGTGGTCGCGGCTGGAGAAGTACAACACGGCCGTTTTGCGCATGAACAAGAACTCCGCCCTTGGGTCATTCTTGTTCCGCACCGCACTCAAGAATGGCCTCGACTTCCACCCTATGACGGTATCTCGTTATACCAAGGATTCTCACTTGGAGGGTCTTTTACTACGCCTTCCTGATGCTTTGTTTGACTCCGCGTGGCTCAACACTGAGTACTATCAACGCGAAAGACCACCTCAGCCATTCTTCCAAGAGTACGTATGCATCTCCTGTTCCTTAGCAGTAGCTTAGTCGTTCATTTCTCGTAGGTTCTCGGACTTCTTCGACACACCTACACAAGCAAGTGCTGCTCCTCAGGCTCTAGGGTTTGAAGGCTTCTTCCTAGGTGCTTATTCTTATCACTTCCACAACTTCTGGTGAGTAGATTTTTTCGTGATGACATACCGTTCTCAATCATTACTCAGGTGGAAACCATTTGATCCGACACGCAATTGGCCTGACCTAGGACCCAGGTTTTCAGCCGGCGAGAGAGCTGCTCGTGCGGCTGCACAACCTGATATTGATCCAGAAGATTTTACCGATCACATCGCCGACGACAGACGCGATCTAGATTGGGCGACTGTCCTCAAGAGAACGTTCGAGGCCTACATCCGTGGAGAGAGGCCGAACATGTACGGTGAATGGCTGCAATGGTGACGTTTGGACCTTTACGCCACCCCTCCAATCTTATAATCCAAATATTTAACGCGTTATTTGAAACGACATATCATAAATGCACAGATAGCAAGTTGCAACCCTTGTTAGTATTGGGTTACATTCTGATCTCAGTTAACAAGTAGTTTGGATACCTCGCTTCTGATTCCCAGTCCTTTCATTGTCCATACCTTCACCGCTTCACGTCTCTTCGCCTCGGACTTGTCAAGCAGTTGGCTTACTAGCTTTCTGGTTCAAGCCAGAAGGACCTTGCTCGGACCAATCGTAGTCTACTTTAATATCATAACTTGTGCTACTTCAAGGGCCATGACTGCTTGGTGACATCTAATTGCTTGCAATACATATTGCGTGATAAATAGCTTGGCATCTACTTGGAGAACTTCACTTGAGCGGTATTAACGGTAGCCTTCAATGACGCAATAACATCCTCCGGGCTCGGGGCACCGAATATAGCAGTTCCTGCAACAATGACGTTGCTTCCTGTGGGCCAGTCAGACTATAGGCTGAGGATTCTGTCACAAAACTAACCTGCTTCAGCGCAAACACCAATTGTCTTAGGTCCGACACCGCCATCGACCTCGATATCCTTTTCGGGGAAGCGTGCGCGCAGTTCCGCAACCTTGGGCACGCAGCGCTCGAGGAATTTTTGGCCGCCGCGTCCTGTGCCTGTATATAGCGCGACCATACCTACACTTGATACTATGACATACCGGGGTAAACAGTCATAACCAAAAGCATATCCGCTGCTGCGCCTATCTCATCTGTAATGGCTGTTGATGGAGTGTCAGGGGAAATAGCCACCCCAGCCCTCATGTTCCGTGCATGAATGGCGTTGATCAGGGAAACAGCATCGGCTGCGGAAGGCTATCATTGAGGAGAGCACAGATCGAAGGCGAAATTGACTCACTAGTTGCTTCGATATGGAAACAGTACAACGATCCACCTGCGTCCGCAATGTCGTCTACCCACTGAAACAGACGCCAATTCACTGCTGTGTCGATCTGATGTCATAGTTGGAGCTTACTTTCTCTGGCTGCGCAACCATCATATGGCAATCCATGAATATTCCCGGGACGCCTTTATAGACGCAAGAGAGAATCGGTGCACCTGCAATGTACGTGAGAACTACCGTACGCAGGCAAACGAGTGCGATGGGACACTAACCCATCGTGATGTTGGGCACGAAATGGCTGGATTGGGACAAGATTTGACATTGCATACAATGATTAAGTCGCATTTCTTACCCATCCATGACGTCTACATAAAGGTGAACGATGATGAGAGGAGTCAACTAAATCACAGATGAATCGACATACCCATGTGCAGCCATTCTGCTCCACCTTTAATCATCCTCTTGCACTCTGCACTGAGCTGCCCGAAGTCAGAGGCTAGGACTGAAGGAGAAATGATAGCGCGGGGCATGACTCTGTATTAGTGGGTGGGGGTAGGTTGGGAACTGGATTGCGTGAAAGTGCGAGTCTCCACACGCATAACTATCTATATTCACGAGTAGATAACTTCCGCTTCGATCTACAGTTCCTTCCTTTTTTGGCTACACACACATCGTCCCCAATGAAAAGCAATTCTCCCGCAGGAGCAACGTCTAGCATAATTCGCTAACGAGAAAACCCCGCGCACTTCTACGGAGGCTGCGTCGCTGGAGTCTGCGTTTTTCTCCAAGGGCCATTTAAACATGGTCGACAGACGGATTCATTCACTCTGTTATAACGTTGAATGTTCACGTATTCTTCCCTGATTTGTCTGTCATTTCCCTGATAGTGATTTATGGTATTTCATTTACATGCTTCGAGGACTGCCTCCCACTTGGTGCCTTGACATGGTTGTATGGTGCACCCGCATAAGTAGATGATGATCCTCGCCCGTCTTTTTTATTTTGTTCAAATCACGCGTGATATTCAACGATTGTGACTGATATCCGATGCATATTTTGTCGAAACCATGAACGTACAGATAAGTCCAGGACTTTAATAGGCGCGTCGAGCAAAATAGCTGGGAGCGCTGTTAAAAAGATAAAATTGCATCGTAGTCTACTGGGCACGAAACGAATCATTCTTGTGACAGGTCCTTCTGAACCTAGAAAAAATGAGGGTCGGACGTACTCGAAAGCAGCTGAAGACTTACATGGGGATTGAAGAACAGCGAATTCATACCCCAAGGGTAAGGCTTGACACGACGATTCATGTATTCGTACTGAGGAATGTCAGGGAGGTGACCGTCATTTTCTGACCTCAGGTGGTCTACATGTTCGGCATGTTCAGCTTCCACATTGCGCACCCATGCAGCACAGACAATGGCTAGAAAGGAGTGAGCGGACAAAACGGACAGGCGGCGTTAAAACATACTGGCTGGAAAGCAAACGTAGAAACTTGCACGATGTCAGGCAGATAAGCAACGTAGGAGGGTATTTTGCTAACCTTATTCTGCGCCAAAGCTGAGTGGTTTCTGTCAGGTCAAGTCAATATTCCTTGTACCCGTTAGAAGGTACTTTTGCAAACCTGCGGCGTGGGCCCTGATTGCGTCGCGCTTTGCGAAGTAATCGCCAGCGCCAGCTTCAGTAGAAGCAGCACGAGAACCTTTGGGGGCTACTTGAGCAGCTGTACGGAAAGCTGTACGAGCAAGCATGGATATCATTGTGTTTTGTTCGAATTGAAATCGCCGGAAAGGATGATGTCGGGAAGGTGAATTGAATCTCCGATTGAAAGACTTGGGGTCGTGTTTGTAGCGTAAATTGAAGGTGACGCGTCTCATAGTATTCCTCGACACCAAAGTCATGGTCATCCGTTCGCAATCTTCAGCGGCCGGTGTGCTCGCTCTCCTGCAGGAACCAGATATTGTTTTCAAACAACATGCTCTCAAAGCTCTTATCCCACTCGTTCCTCAGTTTTGGGCAGAAATTTCGGAGCACATTGCACTCATGTATGGACTGACACCCAAACCACGCATATTCAATTCTGACCTCGGAATTCATTCTTAGAGAAGCCTTGTACGAGTCCGATGACCTTCCAAAGGATGCCCGTCATTCTGCTGCTTTGCTGGCCAGCAAAGTGTATTATTTCTTGGGAGAGTATGACGAAGCTTTGTCCTTTGCCCTGGGCGCAGGGAGCGTGTTTCAAGCCGAGGCTCGTGCACATGGCTCAGGTGAATATGTGGAGACGGTGATATGTGAGCGTTAGATCCATTCATATGCCCTCTAACTCGACTTACACGGCTTCCACTTCCCCCAAGCCAACGCAATTGACCGATACGTCACACTGCGCGCTGAGGAGCCTTCCGGGAGCAGTTCAAAGATTGATGGCCGACTACAAGCTATTATAGAAAATATCTTTGATCGCTGTATTGAGGAGGGGGAGTACCGCCAGGTAACCTGACATTTATGCGTGCTACATACTCCAAGCTGACGGTTTATGGACAGGCAATTGGCATTGCATTGGAATCTCATCGTCTCGACATCTTGGACCGTATATATGGCATGACCCACGATGTATCTCTTCTCTCTTACTCGATGGAAGCCGTGTTGGATACTGGCTTCTCCCTCTCCTACCGTGACCAAGTGCTTAGCTTCCTGCTACCTCTCTTCCCCCCTCCTACATCACTTTCAAAGTCCCCACACATACACGCCCTTGCTCGACTCCTGGTCACCCTCAATAAACCCTCACTCGTTATTCCACTCCTGACGTCCCTCATTCCAAAGGACAGACTTCTGGCATATCAATTCGCATTTGACTTGGTTGAAGGAGGTGCCCGGGACTTCTTGCAGGGAGTTAAAGCCGAATTGCCTGAGGGCAAGGAGGTGGGTATTGTTTTACATTCGAGCTGTTAATTAAGGCTTAAGCTCTACACCTAGGGAACTCAGGAAATATATGACAAGCTCCGTAAAATCTTGGATGGGCAAGAGTCTATTAAATTATACCTGGAATTCTTGAAGCGCAACAACAAAGTAGATATGCTGATTCTGAAGAACACTAAGGTGGATTTTCTCATTGTAGATTGTTAAAATGTCACTAATATTCTATCGCTAGGACGTTCTTGAAGCACGGACGTCCATATACCATACCGCTGTCACCCTACAGAATGCATTTATGCATGCCGGGACAACTTCCGACGTGTTTCTTCGAGAAAATCTTCCATGGCTCGGTTTCGCATCTAATTGGGCCAAGTTCTCCACCACTGCCGCCCTCGGCGTCATTCACAAGGGCTATTTTGAGGAGGGCATGAACATCCTCAGCCCTTATCTCCCCCAAGTAGGAGGTGAAAGTCAGGTTCCAGGAGCTGCCTACTCCGAAGGGGGTGCTCTTTATGCTCTTGGCTTGATTAATGCTGGTTGTGGTAGCGGTCAGCCTGTTGAGGATTACCTTCGCGAGACCATGAAGACCTCTCAGGGAGAGGTTGTGCAGCACGGTGCCGCTCTTGGCCTTGGTATTGCCGGGATGGGTGGAAGAAGCTCCGAATCATACGATAATTTAAAGGAAACGCTTTTTACCGATCAAGCCGTTGCTGGCGAAGCAGCCGGTTATGCCATGGGTCTCGTGATGCTTGGGTCTGCAGATCCAACCTGCGCGGAGGAGATGTTGACATATGCCAAAGAGACACACCACGAGAAGATCATTCGCGGTCTAGCCATGGGGTTAGCGTTCATCTTCTATGGTCGGCAAGAAGAAGCCGACTCTACCATCGTATCGCTTTTGGCTGAGAAGGCAAGTGATTTGTTATGACCGCCAATATTCTTACTGAAGTGTCCATCCAGGATCCCATTTTGCGTTATGGTGGGGTCTACACTCTTGCGCTAGCTTACGCAGGGACATCAAATAACGATGCAGTCCGGCAGCTACTGCATATCGCGGTTTCTGACACCTCTGATGATGTTCGGAGGGCGGCCGTGACGTCCCTCGCCTTCCTCCTCTTCAAGAACCCCGGCCAAGTCCCGCGTATCGTTCAGCTCCTTAGCGAGAGCTACAACCCTCACGTCCGCTGTGGTGCAACCCTAGCCCTGGGTATTGCTTGTGCAGGCACCGGTCTTCAAGACGCTGTTGAGATTCTCGAGCCCATGACCAAGGACGGCGTCGACTTCGTGCGACAAGGCGCCTTCATCGCGCTTGGGATGATCTTGGTTCAACAGTCGGAAGCCTCATCTCCTTCGATGTCCTCAACCCGTGCACTATACACTAAGGTTGTGTCCGATAAGCACGAAGACCCCATGGCACGGTTTGGTGCAGCCATTGGACAAGGTTTGATAGATGCTGGTGGCCGCAACGTCACTATTAGCCTCCAGAGCCGTGCAGGGAGCAAAAACACGAATGCAATCGTCGGTATGGCCATGTTCTGCCAATTCTGGTACTGGTATCCATTGGCACACTGTGCATGCCTCGCCTTTGAACCCACTGCAATCATTGGCTTGAATGAAGAGCTAAAGGTGAGTCCTATGCCACGTCCCTCGGTAACTTTCACCTAACTAGGATTCAGGTACCCAAGTTTGAGTTTGTCTCCAACGCTAGACCCAGTCTTTTTGCCTATCCTCCACCCACAACACCTCCAAAACGGGAGACCTTTGCCAAAGCGGCTACCGCAGTTCTCTCGACGACCGCCAAGGTTAAAGCGAGAGAAAAGAAAAAAGCAGCTGCCGATGTAGATGCTATGGATACTGTGCGTGTGGTTGCCATGAAGCGTTTCCTTGCTGACTCGTGTGGCATTGCAGGACGAGAAGGCCGAACCAAAGAAGGACGGCGACGTTGAAATGAAAGGTGATGAGGTACCTTCCGGCAAGCCTACAGACGGCTCGCCTTCAGCCAAAACCCCCGAAGACACTAAGCCAAAACGCAAATCAGAACCTTCCTCAGAAAATGTTGCGAACTTTTCTCGCGTTACGCCCATGCAGCTTGCCTACATCACCTTCCCTCCTGAAGGACGGTATCAACCCGTTCGTCCGGTGTCATTGAACACCGTCTCGCCCAAGAAGGGCAACAAGAGCCCTGGTTTCAGAAAAACATCGTCGCTTACTTCAGAGCGGTATGCAGGTGGCGGTGGTATTCTCATGTTGGTGGATGAGAGACCAGACGAGGAAGCAGAGTTCATCTCATTGGAGCCCCCCACTGCCGCGCCAACAGCAACTGAGAACGGACCAACTGTGCCGAACGGCAATGCAAACCCTGCTACGGCCCCGACTAATATTCACATCGCTCTAGATGAGAACTCACCAGACGTTGACCCTCCAGAATCTTTTGAGGTGAGCGATCATTATTAAGGATCCTCTGTCCAAGGAGACTAAACGACCCCACAGTACCCGTTTGACTCATAATTATTATGCACTTTGTATCCTTAGTTCATTGCTTCAATTGAACATTCTTCATTTATTTGGAACACTTGTCGTACGACGGTAATATGAGTTTGATTTGGAGGATGAGTGATATGAATATACATGTGACGATGTGACCGTGGCGATAATGCTTTGTTGTGACGCATTTCCTTTCAACATCTTGATCTTCTTTGTGGCTCTTCTCTCTCTCTTCCTCATTTTATCCCTTAGATTTTACGATTCAGTTAGCAATCATGGAGTCACGTACGATGGAGCATCGTAGAGCTAGTACGCTCCCCTCCTTTTTCTTCTTGATGTTAATCACTGAAAACGCGTATTTGATCAGACTATAAGAACAAGGGCGGTTTGAAGCAAGATGACCTTAGGCGCCGCAGAGAGGAGCAGCAAGTTGAGATCAGAAGGCAGAAACGCGAGGAAAATATCGCGAAGAGGCGTAATTTCCTTCCCTCAGCCTCAGCCGAGTCAGATGAAGAAGCGACGACTAGCAATTGGGAGCCCCCTGTGCGTCCGATCGCATCTGTACTCCATGTCTATCCCTGAATGTGTTTGCAGCTTGCGGAAGAAATGATTAGTGGAGTGTTCTCCGGTGATCCCGATCGCCAATTGGATGCCACCACCAAGTTCCGCAAACTGCTCTCCAAGGAGAGGAACCCACCGATCGAAAAAGTTATCGAGTGTGGCGTTGTGCCCCGTTTCGTCGAATTCCTTCGCACTGGTGCTTCCATGTTACAGGTTCGCAAAAATCGTGCTTTTCTCGCAGTTCGGTCGATACTCATTAGCCACACAGTTCGAGGCTGCCTGGGCCCTCACGAATATTGCATCTGGTACTGCTGAGCACACGCAAGTCGTGATCAACGCTGGGGCTGTCCCTGAGTTCATCAACCTCTTATCATCTCCGGTTCTCGATGTTCGTGAGCAAGCAGTATGGGCTCTTGGGAACATCGCCGGTGATAGCCCACAATGCAGAGATTACGTCTTGCAGCAAGGGGCATTACGGCCGCTCCTAACCTTGTTGAGCGAAAACCACAAACTCAGCATGCTTAGGAACGCTACTTGGACCTTGAGTAACTTCTGCAGGGGCAAAAACCCTCAGCCTGATTGGGAACTGGTGTGTGGCATTTCATAGCTTGTATGCATATAGATGTTGAATTTTTTTCCGTCAGATTTCTCCTGCCTTGACCGTGTTGACCAAACTCATCTACTCGCTTGATGACGAAATTTTGATTGATGCTTGCTGGGCTATCTCATACCTTTCCGACGGTTCGAATGACAAGATCCAAGCAGTTATCGAATCTGCTGTATGCCGACGTCTCGTTGATCTGCTCATGCATAGTTCAACCTCTGTGCAAACACCTGCTCTTCGCTCGATCGGTAACATTGTTACCGGAGATGATCTTCAGACTCAGGTTGTCATTGCATCCGGCGCTTTGCCCGCTCTTCTTTCGCTGCTATCGTCCCCGAAAGAGGGTATCAGGAAAGAAGCATGCTGGACAATCTCCAACATCACCGCCGGGTCGCCTCCCCAAATTCAGGCAGTCATCGATGCCAACATCATTCCTCCGCTTATCAACATCCTCTCCAATGCTGATTTCAAAACGCGCAAAGAGGCGTGCTGGGCGATTTCCAACGCAACATCTGGTGGTCTCCAAGAGCCAGCGCAGATCCGCTATCTCGTTTCGCAAGGCTGTATCAAGCCGCTCTGTGATCTGCTCAACATGATGGATAACAAGATTATTCAAGTTGCCCTCGACGGTCTCGATAACATTCTGAAGGTCGGCGAGATCGATAAGCATGCTGGAGGCCCTGGATCTGTCAACCAGTATGCTCTATATGTCGAGGAAGCAGGTGGAATGATTGTCATCCACAACCTCCAGTCACACGACAACCTGGAGATATACAAGAAGGCCTTCAACATCATGGACAAGTACTTCCCAGATGAGGAGGAAGTCGATGCAGCAATAAGCGCACCCAACGTCGATGCTAGTGGTGCATTTGCTGTTAGTTCCCATTTAACTCATCGTGTGCTCCCCCCATTTACTAATTCTCCCTTTAGTTCCACTCAGACGTAACTGCTCCTCAGGGAGGCTTCAGTTTCGGCCAACAGTAAACTGTTAACTCCCCTCTTCCACCTCATGACTATAACCCCTGATTTCCTCTTAGTAGTGTTGTGCCGTATGCTACATGTAACGCGTCTGACGGACGCAGATCGCTTTATGACAGAACGATATATGTCAGAGCACGAGAAAATGATTCAGTGTAGTAGCTGATAATGATATTATTCCCGGCGTACTTAGCCTGTAGCACGATGTTTTATGAGATCTCAATGCCCGTTTCAAATTTGCTTTTATGGAGGACTTTGATCTGAATGTTTGAAATGTCTCGTACGCCTTGCTTTACACCACCACAGGCACTACTAGCATGGCTTCTCAAATCCTTCCGCTGGGCAAGTACAACAACAGCAATGATCATTTTATCGTCTTCCTGACAGTCGTTGTAGAGCTGATTGACAGATGCATTGGATCTCGCATATGGGTCATCATGAAGAGTGATCGTGAGTTCACTGGAACGCTACTTGGCTTCGACGATTTCGTGAGTGAGTAAACTACCGCTTTGTACGCGATGTGTTGGTCTTAAAGACGACTTGTAACACGCAGACATGGTGCTAGAGGATGTGACAGAGTAGTCAGTGAGCGTGGATGATCGTGATATACCCCGTGCTGACGGTCGTCTTCAGCGAGACTACGCCCCAAGGGAAGAAGAAAACGCAGCTTTCACAGACACTTCTCAATGGCAACAATATCTGTATGGTCTGTAGTGCTCTCTCAATCGGTGTTTTGAGTGATTGCTGACGTCCCGTCTCTGCAGTTAATCCCAGGCAGCAATGGTCCTGAATCTTGATTCACGAAAAGAGTCGGAAAAGACGCATCGGTGCGATCGAAACTCCACTCTTGCACCCTTGACTTGAGGGCTGTTTGAAGGGTATCCTGTCACCCGTACCTTACTTTCGAGCCAGTACTGGGTGTCCCGGGCATTCATTCCACGAACATCACATTCCTTCTACCATCACAAACCACTTATGTATGATCTAGTTTCCCATTTACTGTGATTCCTGAATTGTCCCCGCCACATGAATGTGGAAAATGAATGTTTTTGCAAACGTTGAACGCCGACCGCGAATAAGTTTCTACCTTTTTTACGATAGGGTCTTCAGACAAATTTCAAGTCCGACCAAACAGTAGCACACAACTTTCCTTTGCCTTCGAGTTTGCTTCAAGCTCAAGGCTTGTCATCGCTGCGCTACTCACCATGCCTGTTCGCCTCCGGATGGCCATGCATGGCCAAAGACACAACCGTATATTTCATCTGGTTGCCATTAACCAGCGCGCAAGGCGAGACGCAAAGCCTATGGAGCTATTAGGCATCTACGACCCCGCTCTTAAGCTCGGGGATACACACAAGACTGTCAAGTGGAGTGTGGACAGAATAAAATACTGGTTGGGTGTCGGAGCATTGCCTAGTAAATCTGTAGTTAAACTCTTGGAATGCGTGAGTTCGTTTTTTTTACGATATCTGCACGCTTTGGGTGCTCAAGTACATCATTCAAGGGCGGTGTATTACCACCAGACTCCAAGTATCACCCCAAGGCTTTGGGATCTGGCATGGAGTCGTCAAAAGAAAGTGTCCCTAGCTCAGGTAGCTCTGGAACGACTTCACCGGCGTCGTGATTCTTCTCCTGGAGACTCCTTTTAGCAACTTGACGCCGCTGTATGTCACTGGGTTCGTTCGGCCGTTTGTCAAAAGCGCGAGGGGAGTCGTATTGCCACTACAGCCACGCATACGTAGACGTCTACTCATATCTAACTTGAAGTCTGATCCGACATAACATACCTTGGCCATAATTGCACCATCCTTCAAACATCTATTAGAATGATCGTTACTGAGTGGATTCACTGCGTTGTATTCAAAAGGTCGTATATCTCTTGATGACCAGCTACCTGCGCTAGTTCTGCTGCAGTGTAATCGTCGGGATCCTGCACGACAAGAGAGGTCAGTATTCGTGATAAAATATTCCATGTCTCACTTTCAGTAGAGGGTCTCCTCCCTTGCTCAGTAGAACCCGAACAACAGGCAAGCTCCCTCTGTCGCAAGCCAAATGCAGGGCGGTATAACCCTGTCCCTGGAACTTAAGTTTTGCAGACAGAAGCACCAGACAGACGTACAAATTCATCGCGTGCGTTTACATCAGTCGCTGGATTCACAAGCAAGAACTCGTTCAACTTCTCTGGGTCTCCCGCAATCGCTACTCCGTGCAACGTCTGAGCTTCACCCAAGTCTGGACCCGGGTTGACCATCGAGCTAACGGAGGTTCCCATCCCACCACCACCACCACCACCACCTGATGACTTGGGCGACTCTGTGTCAACAGAATCATCCCACACGCCTCCATCCACATCGCCATCCTCAGATCGTTTCTCAGATGTCTTGCCCACAACCGGAGTAGCACGCGGTTCCCATCCCAGTTCCCGCGCGATCGCCAGGTACCGCTGTTCCGCAGCATGAGTATCGTTCTCATACGACGCGCTTGCTGTTTTCCACGCATCCCATTTGGCACGTCCTACCATGTCGAAGATCGATGGCCGCGAGCCCTGCGGCTTTGGCGCCACCGTCAGATATTTGAATAGACCATAGAGCTGTGAAACAAGTTAGAGTATGTTTTTAATGCTGAGAATGGTTATATGAACCTCGAGCTTGACGGTATTAGAGACCTTTGAGAGGGCTGGAGAGGATGACAGATAGCTCGCTGCCTCATCGATGACTAGCGATGGAGAAAACGACATTGACGAATTCAAAGGAGTAGATATGCCATTATCTAAGCTCATAACAATATATGGCCCCTCTACGCAAATAAGTTATATTCGCTCTCCACAACGGTTTGTCTTGAAAATCTTGCCCTTCTTTCAAGGTCTGGGTATGGAAGACTAACGATTTGTAACTGTTTACTCGTCCTCGCCGACGACCTTCATCTCCACGACTAAAGGTTTGCAATCGAGGCTACTGATCGATTAAACTGCAAATAAATACATAATTCTTCTCGATTCAGCACAGTAGAATGAACTATGGTATAGCCGTACAGTCTATCTACACAAGGCCTGCCGCCTTCATTGCCTTTCCCGAAAGTCAATACACCATTGCAGGCAATAGAAGCTGGACGAACCTTGAGCATTTCAGCACCAATCTTTGCTGGACTGTCCGTCACGATAACACCGGCCCTCTCAAGAGCAGCAACCTTATCTACTGCAGCGCCTGTAATCCCAAAAGTCAGTAGAAGGCGCAGAGCAAATACAATTCTTCATACCCTTGCCGCCGGAAATGATAGCACCAGCGTGGCCCATGCGTCTTCCAGGAGGGGCAGTGCGTCCCGCGATGAACCCAACGACAGGTTTAGGGTTGCTACGAGTCTTGTTGTATTTTTCAAGGAACTCGGCAGCCTCCTCTTCCATGGAACCACCAATTTCACCGATGACAACGATACCCTCAGTCGCATCATCGTCCATGAAGACTTTAAGGGCATCCACGTGCTGAGTACCAGGGAATGGATCGCCACCGATACCGATGCAAAGAGATTGGCCGAGACCAACGTCGGTGGTCTGAGCTACAGCTTCATATGTGAGGGTTCCAGAACGCGAAACAATACCTGACGTGGGCGGCGGATGAGGCATGAGACGAAAACAAGCTTCATGATTGAAAACATACCAATCTTTCCTGGTTTGTGGATGTGGCCAGGCTGGATACCCATTTTGCAACCTAGCGGGTTGATGATACCGGGGCAGTTGGGTCCAACAAGACGAGATTTAGATTGGCTCTTGAGCGCATTCATGACCTAAATGGATAAATAAAAAGTCCATGAATTAATTCTGATGTATCAGTAAAAGAACGTACCTTGATTTCATCGGCCTGAGGAATGCCCTCAGTTACGCAAACAATCAAACCAATCTCGTTCTCGATGGCCTCGATGATTGCATCGGCAGCGGTGGGGGGAGGGACATAGAGGATGGTTGCATCGGGTCGTACGTCCCGAACGGCCTGGTTGAATATGATGAGGAAAGTGGACAACGCAAAGGAATAAGAAAGGATGAATTCGCACCTCTTTGACGCTACCGAAGACGGGGAGGCCAAGATGGGTTTGGCCCGCCTTTTTTGGGGAGACACCCCCAACCATGTTCGTTCCATAAGCCAGAGCCTCTCTCACGTGGAAAGTTGCCTGTCAGATGATGAATTCTTCCTGCAATTAGACTACGACTAAACTTGGAGAGCTCACCGTCTTTCCGGTAAACCCTTGGCAAAGAACTTTAGTGTCTTTGTGAATGCGTAAGTTTTGTATGGTATCGGCATAACTTCTTCGCGAAGCAGAGACCGAGAAGGACCGACGACCAACTGTCGAAACAACGAGGGTTTCAATAGCTGTAGAGCAGGATTTTGAAAGAACATACGGTTAGAAGCGAGGGGTTGGCTTGAACGAAGCATTAGTGAAAGGTAGAGTTGGAAAAGAAATGTGGAATCCTACGCTCACTCGCGGGTGTGACAACGCGTCGGGCGCCCGCCGACCAAGTAGCACGTTTGAAACTCCCGATAATCCCCGATTAGGCACTCTTAATCACAAGATTTTCGACAACTGGCCGGCATATGATTCTTCAGCGATGTCTTGACGTTGTACAAAATACTCTCATTACACCTGTCAGTAAATATATATCCTCCATTTCGTATATTCCTCATTCCTTCTACCTTTCTTCGCTTGAGTCTCATGCATGGTTCAAAGGGGTCACGCGTCTACGGTCTCTAGCCTTGCGCGAAGCTCGATGCAGTCCCAGAATGCAATACTTGACCTTATCATACTGAGCCGTGTTGAGCGCGCTGACAATTGGCTTCAACCAAAGATAATCAAGGGAGTCATGGAATGCACGCACTTGGTCACATCAAGTAAAAACTGCTCTTTCGCTTGATTCGGGGCACTTGATGGAGGAAGCTGTTGCAAAATAGGTGGCAGCCATGCGATCAACTGCGTAGACCACAAGAGAGCTATGGAGCGGAAGATCGTGACGACCACCGCAGCAGAATCTTCAGGAAAGTCTCCAACAAGGCCCGTGAGCAAATAGCCAACGAACTCGAATCCTTCCTTCTCCATGACGACCTTGATGGCGGAGGCGTAGATGGGAAACTTGGGAGGAGGCGATGAACTAGGAATAAGGCACTCGTGAGTGACGATGTCCCGGAACAGGTCTAAAGATGCAAAGACGAGGTCAGAATGAATCAGAGTGAGGGCAGCCATTGTGGCTCGGAATGCTAGAGGGAATGCACTGGACTGGAAGAAAACATCCGGCGCCATCCGTATGAGCTGGATCAAGAGCTGAACATTGTCCTCGAGGACTGGTTGAAGCAGGGTCAGTAGGTACCAAAATTGGAAAGAAAGGGGAATCACCGTCAGGGATATCTCTTGGATCCTTCGACTGCAGGAGACTGACAACTTTGTTGGTTGCTCTCTCATACAAATTTTGGAAAGAATTTCGCAACGCTGGGTCCGACTCATGACCAAACCTCCCTATAATCTTCCCAGAAATCCACAAGAACGACGAGAAACCAGTTGCCTCGAAGGATGTCGCCATCCGTGACAAGACAGATGGTGCAACTGAAAGAGCCGTCTGACCAAAGAGCGTGACTCCATGCCGAAGCACACGAGTGGCTCTCTCAGAAGTGTCGTAGTCGAAAGCAAACTTGGAAATGAAGATATCAAAAATCGACCATGCTTCTTGACAACTGTTCTGACAAGCAGCAGGTAACTGATCTCCAAAGGTTCCTACAACATGCAACATAACCTCCAGGTTTTCCAAGCCATCTAAAAAGACGGCGTTAGTCGGCTGTTCTGTACAATCCTCACCACTCACATCCGACTTCCTTGAGCTCTTGTTTGGTGACTGCCGTCGACTTGATACTAATTGTATGTATTTGAGAAAGAATATCGAGCGAAAACGTTCGCAGCGATTCCGCCGCCTTCTCCATAGGCATCGCAGAAATCACGTAAGCGATGGCCTCGTATACTTGTCGCCGATCGTCTTGAGCTAATTTTGTTCCAGTTGTTGTGAGGAAAGTATGCAACGTAGGAAGAAATTCAATGAGGTGCTGCAAATACGTTACTACTGCGAGCAAAAATAACGCTCTGGTCGACTCACTTGTTTACAGTCCTGGCATAAGTACTTCAACGCTTGCCCTGCAGCCGCACTGACTTCAGAGTCAGGATCTTCAAAGCCCGCCGAGATATATTGCAATTGCTGTGCAATATACTCAGGATGACGGTTAATCCATTCGGTGTAACGAGATACGATGAGTAGTGCGACATAACGAACTCGAGGATGAATCGGAAGGGAGGGAATGAGATCCATTATCTTCGGCACGGCAGTCCTGTCCATCAGGTCGACCTCGGCGCCCATGGAGCGCATAGCGAAGAGAGGCGCCTCGATTTCTTGCCAGGAGATATCCTGCGGGGGGCGAGAGAGCGCGGTAGTGATGAGCTCGTAAGCTGAAAGAAGGCAGGTATCTGCACCAAGAACCAGACAGCAATCCTTGAGCGTGTCTCCCATCACGTGTCTAAACGAGCGGAAGTTATCCACCTCTTGGCCAGTCATGGAGGTGAGATCAGGAGGAAAATGCAAATGACGAATGATGACGGCCATCAACGCCTTGTATGCTTCCACAAACAGCGGTGAAACGGACGATTTCTTGCCGATAGTTTGAGCTAGCCGCATCCAGAAGGGGAAAGTGATGGGTACGATGTCGAGGTCAGGGTAGGCTGAGCACTGCCCAATTGCCTCGACGATAGGGTAGAATGTGTCGGTGTGCTGAAGAATAAGTAGCCGGTACGTTTCGCCCGCTTCGGCAAAAATCTTCGCATAACCTCGAATCTTTTCTGGATCATCCTTTTGCTCGTCTAGTCGGTTCTTCAAGGAAATGACCCGAGGAACAATGAGTTCAATCACAGGCATATAGTCATCAATTTCCTGCGTTTCATGTATCATTTCGCAGACGACGTCAACTGCCGAATCAAAAAGCTCCTCCGAAGCGAGGGCCTCGAATGCAAATGCAAGTAAAGGAGACTTTCCAAACGCGGACATATTGATTTCGCCGGCGACTAACCAGCTGCGGACGCAACCGAAGATTTGACTTTGTACGGCGTGCGTAACACCTGCAGAAGTTGTTGAAACAATACTGTCGGCGAACTCAAATAAAGGGACCGACCAGTTGCCTGCAAATACATAGATAGCAGCTGCAATACCTGCTCAGAGTTTCCCGAAAGGAGTTTTTCAGACCTTTCGAGATATTCTTCGTCCTGTTGGGGTCATCAAATCTGTCAACAGCAACGCAATGCGCTACTCACAGTCACAGGTATCCTTGTATTGCCCGACACTTCTTCCGGGAGTACCGTCAGAAATTGTAACAGTACGGGAACTGTTGCAGGGTTTGTTCCGAATGCCTCGACCATACTCTGTAGAGCATTTTCCCAAGCCGGGAGTTGTAGCGCAAGCCCCGAGAGAGCAAGACATAGCTGTGTGATGATGGTCTTTGGACCGGTTTGATATCTCTCCAGTGCAGTGAGAAGAGTGTCTCTGAGGGAAAGAAGATTTAAGGGATCTACTTGATGTAGATCGTACGTAACCTGCCCAAGGACAAGTGGGTTCAGTGGCGCGCAGAATTTATCCATCATCGACTAACCTTTGTCCTGAAAGTCTGGGCGGCAAACAGCTTGGCCGCTGGGGGTGCATCAGGAGATAGCAGGAGGACGTTACATGTCGACCATGCTTCGGGCTAGGGACAGGGCGGATGGACGAAGTCAGATGACCGGCTTGGAAGATTGGGCGAAGGGCGAAAGTGCATTTACAGAGTGTTGGAAATCCTGCAGCCAGGAATTCGCCTTCTCCAACGACGCCTTATCAGGCGCACTAGTGAACACGTTCAAAACAGACAACAGAACTTGAATGTTAGCGGCTTGATTATCAGCCATGTTTGAGTTTCGTCGTGGTTGTGATCAAATCTCAAATGGCTCGTTTGACCCAAAGGTTATCTGTTTATCAGTATTGACATAGTGGCAACACCGGGTATCGCGCATAGCAGGAATAAAACAAAAGCAATCGTCCCCTCGACGACTTTCAAACGTCCAGAAGCTCTGCGTGAAAAGAAAAGTTGGTCATACTAAAAGTGTAGAGGGTAGCCAAGGCAAAATGAGTGTAAGGTGTTTGAGAGCAGGGTAACGAGTGAAACACTGAGACCAGTACTAAGCAAGAATACTAAGTGGCAAAGACTAGAAGGGGCGAAGCCGATAGAGAGAAACATGACTGATATAGAAGAATATGAATCTATCGCAGGAAACGACGGTTCTTGGTCTACAGAAATACCCGTTAGTAATCACTCCAGGATAAACTACTTCACTTACAGTGTTCTTCTCCGGGGTCAGTGGTCGGCCGCTCTCGATTCTTCGCTTCTTGTCTTCCAAGTCTGCGCGTTGCTTGTCGAGAGCATCCTTCATTTCCTTGTGTCGAGCATAAAGTTCCTCCTCGGACTGCTTCAGCTTCGACTCTTTCTCCTGGACCTTCTGCTGGAAGACCATCTTCATCTCAGCCTCCATCTTCGAAAGCTTAGCCTCATGTAGAACACGTTCCTCCTGGATCTTGGCCGAAGGGCTTCAAAAAAGTCAACCAAGTGTCTTCGAGAATACCAAAAGGAGCACTTACTTGATTTCCCTGAAGACACTAGAGTCCTGAGCAACGCCCATGCTGAGGAGCTTCTCGCTTCTCCAGTTTTCATACAGCACGTCATTCGTGTACTCTCTAAGCTCCTCCATGTAGGTTCTGACAAGCATCTGGCGAAGCTTAACGAAATCACAGTGTTCCTCATTGTCGACTTCAATGACACCCCAAGGATAGGCACGCCCACGGACTTGACGTCCGTCAGCGGTATTCACGACATTGTCGGAACCGACAACAGCAAAAGGAATCTTGCTAGCGATTTCCTCAGCCTCAGCCAAGGTTTCTTCATCTTCGTTGTCATAGCTAGGTGCCTGAAAGATGTGAATATTGTGGTGAGCGATGTCTGCAAGGATCTACGTGCAAGTTTAGCTAATGAGGTACATGTCATGGACAGGCAACTCACCCTAGCTTTGAAGTCAGCAATCTCATCATCTGTCAACGTGTCGGCTTTTGCGATGACTGGAATCAGGTTCACTCGGGTGTGCAAGCGACGCATGAATTCAATGTCGAGTTGTTTCAGACTGAAACACGTGAGATGCAATTACAAACAGAAAAGATGAAACTGCTACTTACGAATGTCCCGTGGGCTGAATGAAATAAAGACATGCGTGGACGCGATTGTCAACAATTTTCTGACGGTTTACGCGGTTCTCCTGCTCGAGATATGAGTCGAAGCGCGACTCAATGTTTTCTACGATCGGCCTCCAGCTAAAATTACGTGTAAGCCTATATCGCTTAAAACAAAAACAAAAAAATCACATACCTATCGTCATTGTTGACAAAGTCACCAAAACCAGGGGTGTCGACGACAGTAAGATGTAGACGAACACCATTCTCCTCAATGTCTAGATACAATTGTTAATGACACATCGTACATTGTCATAAAACAATACTGACCTGCGCCGATGCTCTCAATAGCAACCGTCTTGGGCCGGTCAGCCGAAGGAGGAAGGGGCTCCTTGGGAGGGTAAAGAGGGGTGTTGAAGAGGGTGTTGATCAGCGTAGACTTGCCCAAACCCGACTCGCCTATTGAGAGAAGAGGATAGTGTGAAAATGTGAGGGAAATGGGAAGAGACCGAGACGACGAACCAACAACCATTGCAGTGAATTGGAAACCTTTGCGGACGCTCTTCCTGTGCACCTGGTTGGGAAGGTTGGCGAAGCCAACGTAGCCCATGAGCTTTTTGCGAATAACAGGTGCAATGCCAGCGTTGTTTGATGGGGTCAACGGCGGACTGGAGCCATTCGCGTAGCCATTTGAAGAGGGCGAGAGGTCACCAACACGGGAGTAGGAGTCAGTCATCTAGGCGCTGTTGTCAGTGATGGGGAGCTTGGCTGACTGGGAACAAGGGCCAAAATTTACTTTTCGGTTGACTTCAAAACTGGGAAGAAATAAGGCAGAAAGCTTTCAAGTTTCTTTGGACTTTATTTGGCTTTGGTGGCGCTCTGTTGGCAAAATAATTTACTACATTTCGTCAATTGATATGCCTTTTCCAATGCGGCCATATGAGTCCTATACATTCGTTGCATAAATGAACTTTTATAGTGGTATTAGTCTGGAATTATGCGTACGATTCTCATATCATATCTGCTAAACACTCCTCTTCGTTAATGTACATATCAAACATCGCCTTCAACTCCTCTTCACCCGACTTCAACTCCGGTACATTCAAGCGAAGCAGCGAATACTCCCCGTCCGCGTCACTCGTAGAAGCACTGGGTGGCGATACAGAAGTTGTACTTCCTCGCCGACTGCTTCCTTGCTCAGCCCAAAGCGAGTCAGAGCTGCTCATCATATCCTCATCGTCCAAATGGTATCTCCCTGCAAAGTCTCCTCTGGCTTCCATGAGAAAACATTGGTCGGTCTTCCTTCGATTTTCTTCCTCGCGTTGTAAAATCTCCAATGTCGTTAGGTTCTCTTCTGATCTGATGCAAAAGGCGTCCGAGTCAGAGGAGTGAATGATTGACTTCATCAGCTTCCGGGATCCGCTCTTCCTCGGAGATGAGAGTGCAGCGTGTTTGTCCTGCGCATTGTAGATTGTTCTGCCCCGAGCGGCAAAGGGACTCTTATCTTTGCGTGCCTGACTCTTGTCTTTGCGCGCCTGATGCTTACTAGGGCTGGCTGATTGGTCTCGATGGCCAGCAATGTCCTGCGTATTGAAGTTGCGACTTGGTCTCCGCAACAGCTGCCGTGGAGATGCTGCCCCTGCACTCGCCAGCGAGTGCAAGAGGATGCTTGTCATGAGTGCAGCACGGGCATCAGCGGGTTGGATAGACATCGTCGAATGAACCAAATAGTATGAAGGGGGTATTTGACTGCCTTTGGACCTGCCGCGGCCTAGGTGACTGGAAGTGATGGGGATGGATATTTGCTGCTGGTCCTACAACCCAGCTAGCTTTATAACATAATGGTTGTGGTTGCTTGAGAGGTCCTCTATGCATGACTTTGTGTGCGCTGTGGAAAGACGATGTGGCTTTGGTCTCTTTGTCTTTTCATCAACTACCCACAGCTGCCGGCCACTCCAACAAAGCAACTGATCGGCAGCAGCTTCGACACATTATTCAATCAATCTTTACTGTTTGTGAAACATGTCAGCTGTCGGCCACATGAATTACGGTGGATCAAGTTAGCAAACGTAATGTTGATGTGGAAATGGCAATTTGAACAAGTTACCATTAGCCTCCGCTATACGCCCGAAAACAGGTTCTTTTCACCGTCAATCACCCATGATTCAAGTTCAATCAACCAGGATGCATGGTAAG
Source organism: Rhizopogon roseolus (assembly GCA_930272055.1). NCBI lineage: Eukaryota > Fungi > Basidiomycota > Agaricomycetes > Boletales > Rhizopogonaceae > Rhizopogon > Rhizopogon roseolus. The sequence continues at coordinate 153,079 of CAKNEV010000006.1, forward strand.
CATGACCCCACTTACATTTTTCGGCGCTAGATTCCACATTTTTTGCCGGATTCACCGGATTTAACCCATCTGTGTATACCAACACATCATGTTAATCTCACTTGTTTCACTAGTCTAATTTGTTGTTTCAGTGATTGGTAGAATCCAACGATATTGCATTCAAGAATGGTGACCAAAACTAGGTAAACTGTTGTAATCCTCCAAAGGGTTTGTTCCTGGATCAATGCGGGGGGATAATTGCTTTGAGCTGAAACACTAAGCGCATAATAAGTCGCAGCTTGGCCAAGGGAAAGCAGGTCATCATACCATCTGGACGAGCATAGTGCCCTACAGCGTCAAGATCAAATTTTCCACGGACCACATCATCAAGGTCGAGATCTGCAGTCAAGATCTCCTCAGGCTGCCTCGTGGGACCAGCGAGTACTTTTCCCAGAGGGCTTATTATTACGCTGCCACCATTGATCATGATATTGTCGGGATTGCGATTATTAGGATCTGCAACGGCATGCTCAGGAGGGTAGTCTTTCTCAGTCGCGAACTGACACGCAGACAGAACGAAACAACGTCCTTCGAATGCGATGTGTTGCATGGAGCTTTGCCATGTATCACGGGAGTCGACGGTCGGGGCGCAATAGATTTGCGTCCCGAGGGAGTAATAGTAAGTTCGAACTGTAAGCAGGAAAATGTCTGAGAAGGTTTACTTAGATTACGCTCAGAACTCACGCAAAGGCATGTAATTTTCCCTGATGTATCGTATGGATATCATTTAAAAGATAAAGACGATCAAATCTAACACTCACCAGCATATGGTAGCGGATATCTTCGCATGAACAGCATGCCCTTCCTTGACGCACGAGTCGAATTTCTTTCCGACAACAGGAAGGGTGCTTCCATCTCCCTGCCCCCATATAAGACGTTCACATGCTGTCGGTACTAATTTTCGATGTTTTGCCACCAGACCCTCGATCGGGTCGACAAATATAGCCGTACAGTAGAGTGTCCCGCCATCGCGTTCGATGACCCCCATGACCACAAAGACTCCAGTCATCTTGCTCACTTCTTCGATACGATGTATGGTTGGCGAAGGGATGTCAATAGCCGCAGTATGATACTTCACAAATTCATCTCTGCCTTGCGATTGACGATCTCCTACGGCACAGCAGAAGGTCGACCATTTCGGGTAGCCTCCAATGCTGAGCGAAAGAGTTACACTGTAGTACAGGCAAGATGACATGTGGAACTCACAATGCTTCAGGGAATACAACGAGCTGCGTTCCATCACGCTCTTTCGCGAGTTTGGTCAAATTTTCAAACTTGTCCAATGTCTCCGATAAATTGAAGCGGGAGGTACACGACTGAACAACAGACGCACGAATGATATTCGCCATTGGAAAGATAGAGATCAAACTACGTGAGCTCGGTCATATATGGAGTTTATAACACATTCCGCATGGCTCGCCGTTCACTCGTGACTTCAAGTCCTGATGTCGGCCCGATTGAGAGCAACGCCAAAAACAACCATCTATCATTGAGAAGTAAGAATAGAAGTTACAGCATCCTCTTGACGCTTTGGAAGCCAGTCCGCAGGGAAGTCTTTGAGACTTGGACGTAATCCACCTCTGCCCCGAACATGATCACCCTTCTTCGCTTTCCGTACTTTAGCATCGAGATGTCGGGTATCAAGTGGCAATTGTTCATATAGGGTCTCTCCCTCAGCCTAGTAATGTTATGAATATACATGACAGCCGCTGTTAAAGTCAACCTACATTTGCCTCGCGAACCAGCTTGACAAGGGTGTCGCTGATCCACTTTAAATTCATGTTGGCTTGCGGAAAGTCCTCGCACGAAATCTTGATAAAACCATGCTTAGCTGCGTTCTCATCTGGTGGGATACCGGAATCTCTTGGGGGTTCTAACGTCCACCGAACACCGGCGAGGAGTTTTGCTCTTTGAAAGGCTACTTCGTTCCGCAGGGGAAGTTGTGCAACCGGCACGACAACACTCCGCTTTTCCGTCAACGGATGCTGCTCCCCAGAAAAGTTGACCGACCGTATGACGAGAGGTGTAGAGGAAGTTGGAGGGACGAATGGTTTGCGGAATGCTAAAATACGAATGAGTTGCATTCTTTAAATTATAGACAATTACGACTGACCTACGAGTTTTGGAACCTCATGCTCCATGAGGCGCATGTAGTTTAATGTCTGCCGCTGCTGGCGGTACATCAAGTATCCTGCCACTGGTACATCTAGTCCATAGTCTGTCTCCAAATGCTGAAGTAGTTCTTGGTCATTAGCCTTCGGTGCCTTAGATGGCCTTTCCCGCATAGATAACTGTGAAGTAGAATGAAATTGCCTGGAGACCATTACTGAAGGCGGACAGCGTCGACATGGCAGAGGCAAACGCATTTTGTGAAGTTAGTTATACGAAGGTTCCTTCGAAAACAGTTACTACCAACGCAAACAAGACCAAACTCATACGGTGACACTGATTTCATTCAATCAATACACAATCTTTGCATACAACCCTACGTCTGATCATGGTCGTAAGTCTCATCCGCTGTATCAAACAGTCCCAAAAATGTTAATCCAGAAAAGTTCCTTAAACTGGAGATCAAAGCTGAACTGGAAAACGTCACCGATTTTGCCCCTTCTGGTGATGATTTCGACTACTTCTTCAAAGTGACCGTCGGCGACCGCCTTATGATGTGTATTCTAACTGTCTCATGTAGGTAATTTGCAATAGCTGTCACGAGATGCATCCGAAATACGTATCTGTGAATAGATTGGTGCGTGTCTCTTACCCATGATCATCGTTTCCATCTCATTAACCTCAGGAAACACGAGACCTCTCGGGCAGCAGAGGCTCGGCCAACCTTGTTTGGCGTTGTGGTAATTGTAAAAGGGAGAGTTCTGCTTCCTTTTCTCCTGAACAACCAAAACCATACTCCGCTGAATCAAATGGTCAATTTGCAACTCTCTTGACGATGGAATGTCGTGGGCTAGAATTTGCGAAATTTGACCCTGTCTGTAATTTCCGCTTCGTGTTCTGTCAACCTCATTAGATCAAAATTTCACAGAGAGGGCAATGGACATGTAAGGGAACGACGGGCAGCGTTTTCTCCGATGTTGTTCTCGAAGATGACGAATGGATTGATTATGACGAGAAGGTGAGACAGTCATGATTTCATAGCCGTGACAATCCATAGAGACCCACTTCAGGCTAAAACTGATGTTCGCATTTCAAACATCGAAAGTAGATGGACAAGGATGTGAATTGCCAGGAGAAAGGTGTCATCAGTATATCCACGCGGATGAGTGTAAGATACGGTATCTTTCGGGTGAAATAAGGTAGATGCAAAAGATATGATTTTAAGCGCTATCCTTTTCGGAGTCCGGACCCTTTGCGTCCCTCCATAATTTCTCTTTTCCAAGTAGAAAACGTCCCCGCTCTCGCCTCTTCATCATCTCCCCGACTGTGAAAAGCTTCCTGTATGTGACCCTTGGCATTCGCTGCTGCTTTATGTCGGGCCCTGTTGGCCTTCGACACTTGCTCGATGCTGTAGTAAATCGGTCATCGATCTTCAATGACTTGCGGTAACACTGGTTGTTAGCTTACCCACGAAGGACCATTTCAGCTTTGCTGATCTTGGCTTTACGCATGTCAACGCCTCTTTCTGAAAGTCCGTCCACGAATTTTCTGAAATGCTTCACATACAGATCAACAACAAGAACATTCGTTGGCAGAAAACTTACGCCAACAGATGTTCTAGTTTTAACGAGAAAAATGAGCGATCCGTGATTGCAAAAGCACAGGCGACATGGTGTGTCTCACCTGTAATGACCGGACAACGGAGACAGTCTGTAGATGAGACCTTCCTTAACTGAGATAAGTCCTGCGGACGTGACAAGGCCACCAGCTAGAAATGATGAATGCTGGAACGATCCCGTTTCTCCATAGCACATCGTCAGCAGAGTGGATTAGTTGCCTAGTCATGGCGATACCTTTGATCCCAATGAATATGTTGACTGGAAATGCCTTGAAGTTAATTATGATATAAGTCATCCACATCATGCACGACTCACAGCTCTTATCCTGACCGCGTATTAGCTCAAAGTCAGGTCGGGTCATCGAGTACGTACTGTAACATAGATCCATGTGTTCTTCCTCACTGTTTTTCTCAGCAACCTATCCATTACACCTTTCAAAGTGAAGTGTCGGCGAACAGCTCGTCCAAATCGAGTTCTCCCCTTTGGCGACCTGGTATAATGGACCGCTCCAGCTTCATGTCGGGGCCTGATTCCGACTGATGAAATGGACGAAACGGACCCAAAGCTGACGCGGGGACGAGGAGGAGTAGGTGGATATTTACCAGTGCCGTCTTGCGGAATGACACCCTTGCCTTCACCAAGATCATGCCATTTTCCTTCGGTGGTATCGACCAGAGCGTTATTACGAGCCCAACGAAGCTTCCCTTGATCATCGATGATGACCAGGTAATTTATTCCTAACACCACACTTATTAGATATTAGCGAGAGGATGGGCAGATTTCTGACTTTGTTCGGGTGAGAGGTAACTGCGATAGCAGTCAACTGCAGCACACGTTCCATAAATACGAGATTCGACCTACATACATAATTCGCTGCATAAATCAAATAAAGTAAGAAGGTCGGCCTATCCGAGAGATAATGCTATGCTTGCTTCTTTGTCAAGTAGCTCCCTTGGGCATTCATCGAGGCTGATGTCTTTCCCGGCTCCTCGATCTAACCTGGAGGTAAAGATTCAGCTGGGGAGTATCCGCACATGTAGCATCTTGTACCGGATCGAACCATTTGAAAAAGTTGTCAGTGGTATCATCCTGCTGCCATTTTTTGTGATACCACTGATACTTTCACATGTAAGATTCTGAACGCTGAGGCTCACCACGCACAAACCTTCACTAAGTTTGCGCAGGTCGCGCAAGATAGTAAGAACTGAGTGGATAAACCAGAGAGTAATGCTAAGTGAGGACTTACAATTTGAGCCATATCGGTGTCTTCTATAAAATGCATATTCAATAACATAATCACAAGTAAGTTTGCAAGGTGTTCACGTACGCATCCACAAGCTCTAGCCAGTGTTGCGTCTCCAACATTTTGTCTTCCTGGGACCTTGTGTCTCCTAAGGATGTGTCCTTAGCATACAACGTGTTCTTGTCTTGAATCCTAGATATTAGGAAAACGGCACGCTTCCAGCGCGTACGAGAGTCGTTCTTCCCCTTGTCAGCATCCAGCCTATCAACCTATCTATGCCGTCAACAAGAGATTTGATATAACAGGTGCAAGTCCATCGCAACACCTTCATCCGCGCCTCGATGGCAGCATCCTTCCAGCGTGAATCCGGGTCCATAGCTCGAGGTAGTGGATGGGTCCTCGCGAAAAGTATTCTGCGCCAAGCACGCTGTATTCGTATGGCGGCCTGGGTGGTATCTGTATCCGTTAATTTACCAACGGCACTAGTCTGTGTTTGCATCGTGTTCGCGGTCAACTACACGGAGTGACTTTCCAGCATTTATGAGGAACCAAACTCCAGTGACGTCACATCCATAACCAAGAATGTAGATAAAACACAAGATTATGAACAACCTCCACAAAGTACATGAAATTATAAAGTTCATTATGAAACAAAGCAGGATGCGAAGCAAGAAACATGTACGACTGGAACATACGAGAGTAAATGTGATAAGAGATGAGTTGAAAATTTAAGTCCGAATGAGGTCATAGCTACTTGAAATCGTTGAATACCCAACCCTTCGGAAGCTCCAGGTACGGATGTAGTTGAAGCTCCGTAGCACTTGGGCGTTCCTCCGGATCACTAGACATCCATGAGCCACCAACAACGTATTGAATGTCGAAAACTTACATCGCGAAACATCTATCCTTGAAGTCTTTTGCATACTCGGATAGCACCACATCAACAGGTATAGGCGGGGGCTGCTTATTCTGGTATACCTGCAGTAAATCCATGAGTCTGCTGCATGCAAGGCAGCACACATGAACAAACGAACCTTAAACATGACGGTAATAGCTTCATCGTCACTCCATGGCCGCTTCCCTGCCCACATTTCGAGCACAACGCAGCCCACGCTCCAAATGTCAATCTTGGAGTTATAGCCTTTTTTCTGTGGATGAATGACTTCCGGTGCCATCCAGAAGACCGTGCCCTGCATCGCCGTAGACGCCATTCCATTCAGATCGTCCGTGCGTTTCGAAATTCCAAAGTCAGAGATCTTGCAGATACCTGTTTTCTCCACCAAGATGTTGTCTGCCTTCAAATCCTGTGCGGAGACAATGAGACGCGAAGAGATGTTCGAAGATCAAACTTACTCTATGTATAATGTTCTTGGAATGAAGGTATTCCAAGCCCTCAAGAATCTGTGCGGTGAACGATCTCGTAACTTCTTCGTCGAATTTGCCATGATCACGCAGGCAACTTCCAATCGAGCCTCCAGGAACGTACTCCAGGAATCTGAAAATTCAACTAAGTATGCTTATCAAAAAGCACAATGCCAGCAGTGCTTACATGCTCAAGAACGTCGGTGTCTCCTCGAAGCCAAGGTATTGCACGATGTGAGGATGATCGAGATCTTTCAAGGTCTCGCTTTCCATTTTCAGCGCTTGTACGAAACTCGTTTGACGGCTGTCCTTTCGATCGCTGGCGGTTGTGGGGATCTCAACTTGCTTGACAGCAATCATCTCTCCTGTGGTAGCATTTAGGGCAAGATACACGCGGCCATAAGTTCCTTTGCCAATAAGTTCGCCACGGACCCATTTAAATATCGCTAAATAAACGTATTAGCTCAGCACGGCGAAGAAAAGCGAGAGGACTCACGCCTGGGACCACCAGCTGGGGACTCAGGAATCGTTTTTGCGTAGTTCGTCTTGTTCTGTGACGAGGTATTAACTTCCTCGGTACGACTGCCCCATAATTTTGTGCTCCTTTTCCGCCAGACGCTCATGTCGGATGACATGTCTCTAGACACACGGTCAATGCGTTTCTTGTGCTCTTCCGCTACGAGACGGATAGACTTCTTCGGTCTAACCAATGCCCTATCGACGATGTTCGGAATCCCGTAGACGTGTTCGACAGTAGTAGGAGAGGTTCCGCCAGAGTTAGCTTCAATAACGGGTTTGTCGAGATCATGTCCCGGGAAGAACTCTTCAAGCCGCTCGTAGACATCCTCGGGAGGAGGACGATGCGCCCAGGTGGACTCCTCAAATGTGGTGCTCTTATGTCTATTCTTCGGCGTACGAGGGAGAGCAGGACGCAGCTGAGGCATGAAACTCGGTGGTGCCGGGAAGTTTGGTGGGACACCGCGAGTCATGCTACCAGAGCTAGAACTTGGAGTTGTGATGTTAAGAGTAAGATGTGGAGGACTGTGTTGAGAACTAGACTCTAGGGTCCTAGAGGTGTCACTTGTCTCTGACATGGGTTTGCGTGACCATAAATCAGAAGTGGCAGTCCCGTAAGTTTCATTAGTGCCGACTCCCTCGTCTGAAGAATCTTTGGATGAAGAATTCAAGGACCTGATATCCCAGACCAGCTTGTCCTTTTCGTCCGGACGTAAAGTAGACTCTGTTGCTGTACTCTCCTGGCTACTGACACCCGAATCATGCCTGAAAGTTGAAGGAACCATCGTCCCCGTGGAAGTGAATGTGAGTCCAGACGTACTATTCGACGTACTCGGGCGAGAAGTAACGGGACTGCGAGGAGGAGTTTCAGGCTGAGGATTGGTGCGAGGATAAGGACCAGGTCGTAGAGATGACGGGAGAGAGATGCCAAAGTTATCTTCTCTCAGGACGACATCCCCAAACCTTGAAACAGAGCCAGTGCTGGACTGACTTTGGTGGTGAGTGGGCCGGAATTCTTCACGTTCGCGATGTACGTCACTCGTCGGCAGAGGATAACGCTGCTGAGAAGGCGAGGCTGAATGTGGACGCGCATATGGTTCCTGCGTGGGAGACAAGAAGCCAGCAACAAGCATGTTCTGCCCCGATGGCTGTTGAGCACGATTGTATGTCGTAGTATCCACATTAGGCGGAGGAAGTGGTCTGGGTCCGGACCTAGCTCCCGGACCTAGCTCCAAGGGTCTTGAATAGGAACCGCTGGTGCCCGAAGTGGATGGAGTAGTAAGAAGTGGTCGGCTCGGTGAACTGCGAAGCATGGGTGGCAAAGATGACTTCAGGCCCTTGAGAACTTCTGTGCTCTTGGATTTAGAGATCGTTCTCGCAGGAGTCGGGGAATCGGCTGGCTTATGATTAGCGATATAATGTGGTGGCACGGGCATCCCTCCGTTCCCCCTTCGCCCGCTCTGACTGGAATCCTGGCGTGACGCCCTCCTCCTGCTGGAAGGCGAACGAGTTACTCCCGAAGTCGAAGTCGGAGAAGGTCTCCTCGCCATAGATGCTGACTCATTGTCACGGACCCCAGCGATTCGGGGATCTGGCCGCCTATCTGCCTGGTCATCAGAAGATGGAACTCTTTCTCCTCGCTGTCTCATAGCTTTCACCCGACTAATGGGTGGTTTTACCAAGTCAGCCTCCAAGACGCGTTCAGTCTCGCGAAGTGCTTGTTCCATCACCTCGACATCCGAACCTCTTCGCAATTGACGTTTACGGGTGATGAGATCCTCGTGAATGGGAGCGTGAGAAAAAGGAAGGCTTTGTCCCTGAGGAGGCTCGTAGTCGTGACGATGGCGATCAATGCCTGACGAATGCGGGGTTTTTGCGGACGCAGGAGAGGGTTGGCGGTCTTCAAATCGTGCACTATGTGGTGACGATGATAGCATGGTGCTGGAAGAACTAGGGTGAGGAGGAGGCCTCATCGTACTCCTGTTGTCTGAATCATCGACGTCATCAGATATGACGGATGGCTCATAACCTGCATCCGGGGCCGGATCTTCAGAAGATACGCTTTCTTGCTGAGAAGTTTTTTTGGCTCGTGGTCTTGGGATAAGGGGCGCGAACACTGGCATGACTGGGACGGGGGGAGGGGGCATGGGCTTCACCGGCGAGTTTGGGAGCGAAGGCTCATGAACCCTTGCTTGAGAATGACAAACCAGAAACTTCAAACTTCCCTCACTGTCACCTTTGTCACGGACCAGCCGAAGGAGGCGATCGTTTGATAGTGGGTCCCCGATAGCGACTCTGCCAACTTGAGTACGATAAATGAACTGTCCAGACTGATCTTCATCAGGTATCTTGAGCTGTAGTATTGGCTCGTTAAGATAAAAAAGACTGAGAAATGACGATCGGCGCACTTCAGTGAAAATCCGTTCCCAGATGAACGCTGCACTGTTTGCTCTTGTGATGTCCACAGCTGTATATGCATGACAGTCAGAAGTAACCATAATAACGCATTCATGCAGAGGTGGGATGGTCGGCGAGGAACAAGAAGGAGACGTGGACTGAGCAGGTATATAAGATGTCGATTACATGCAAAGTAGGTAAAAGGGAAAGCTCACGTGGAAGGAGGACTCAGAGCCTAAATATCGATGTGAGGATCTTCCACTGCGCAAATGGAAGGCCTCGGCGATCTTTTGGAAACGAGTGGGAGGTTGAGCGGTCTCGGTACGTTCACCAGGAGCTATACCATCATCCATAGTAAAAACGGAAGCACTGGAATCGGACGGAGCTGTTTGACCTGGAGTGCTCGGTGGGGGAGTAGATTCGACTGCATTGGAGCTCTGACTTGAAGGAGAGGAGAGATTTGGATTTGAGTGAGAGGGAGGGTAGCGGTTGGGTAGATCAGTTGTTAAGGGAGGCTTTTGGGGACGACCCTGTGAAGGAGGTAGTACCGATGTAGATGGGTGATCCAAGGATGAGCAAGAAACTGCCTGGGGGATGCGGGGCGCGTGACGGGGGCCTTCATCATCGCTACTGCTAGAATCGCCTGGGTCTGGATTTGAGAGAACAAGGACACGGCGAGGCTTAGGTGCGCTCGACCTTGTGTCCTCTGACATGGGGTAGGAGTGCATACAACGGTCTGCGAGGTTTCCTGATCTTCAGTAAGCTCATTGCGATGGTGATAGTAGTGAAGAAGAGTAGATGAAGTTTACCTTCAAGTCAAATAATTTGACTAGATATATGAGCAGGCCCAGGACGACAAGTATGAGTATGAGGAGAATAGTAAGAGGAAGGGGATGAGGAGGAGAGGAGTTGGCAGCTGGACGGTGGTCAAACTGGCCCGTTAGCGCTGGAAGACTGTTGCTTACGTAAGCTCAAGGGGGCAGGGAGTTTGCCTTGTTCTTTTTGCCATTTTCTTGGTCGTAAACTCACCAAACCTAGTTAGTTCAATTTAGTTATCACCACGGTTATTCCACACATTGAGCCTTGCTTCCAGGTACCATCTTCTCCGTACTGCGTGTCCCTCGTGACCAAATTTTTCATTTGTTTCATCTTATGACTATAATATCCTCAGCATACACACGTCCCAATCGCACTGTCCGTTATTCTCGCATACGTGAATCATCTCCTGATCCCTCTTTTCTCCCCGTGCCTATCAATCCCTCTTCCAGATCAACCTAAGAGTGTTAGATGAGCCAATCCAATCGTAAAGAAACACCAAGGCACCGACCTTGGGAAAATCAGCACGTTCAGCCAACATCCCCTCGCCCCAACAGAGAAGCTTTAGCAGCTGCGCGAGTTTTACCTCTTTTCCCTGGCTGAGACTTTCTAGAATTGCCGCATTAACCTCGCCTGCAGTTTTCAATCGTTGTGCAGGCGAAAGAAGCTCCGAAATAGTTGGAGGGACAGAGGATGTAGAGTCAAACGCTAAAAGTGCCATCGTTCGTTCCAGCTCTGCAAGAAACTCTGGACGTTCTTCCCCCCTTGGCGCTAGTTCATCTTGCGCAAATCGCAGTGCCTCCATGACACGCCCTTGTCGAATGAACTCGATGAGCTTCTGTTGTTGAAGGTGAAAGTACAGCGCAGGATTCGTATCCAGAATCTGCAAATGCAAAGTGAGAATCTGTTCATGTACAGATAATAACATAGATCAAGGACATATATCATATTGAAGACTGAAGTTTTGGTTTACAATTATCATCACCGACTTCCAAAGAAGTCTTAGAGTGGTGCATGAAACGTTTTAATCTTGTGTCCTTGGTACCAAGCCATCAAAACAGAATACAATACCCACCTCAGGATTGAGATCATTCATACGAGCAATAGCTTCCTCGATATCACCCCGTTGCAGGGCTTCTCGTATCACCATTCGACTCTCGATGCTCTCGAAGTCTACAGGTGGTGGAACGTTGGCTTCACCGCTAAACTCCTCTGCCGCAGATTTGTATCCCTCAATGACGAGGTAGTCCATTATGAGACGGTTCAAGTCACTAAAGGAGAAACAGCGTTAGCGCATGCTCGAGATCCAGTGTGTGAGGAAGATAGATCAGATAATACATGCAATATTTTACTCATCTCAAAATTCAGAGAGATTCCCATTGATGATGTTTCATCCTGCAGTACGCAAACGAGAGACAATACTCACTCTTTTGTGACCTGAACCTCGCGTAGACTTTGCTCCCACTCCTCTTTACGAATTGTGATCCTCGGAGTCTGGTGTTTTAGAGTTTGAATGACCGTAATATAAAAAACATGCTGCACAGAGGAAGCTTGAAAACACGCACCATGGATGTGACGGTGGTGAAGGTCGAACGAATTTAAGCTCTTCACTACTTCAGGGCAGGTTTGGCAAGCTTAGTCCACCAGTTTTGAAGACAATTTGGCAATCTTTGACAGGACACTACAAGTTATCGTAGTAGCGCTAACACACAAATTCTCCGACTGCATATAATAGACCAATGTGTACATTGGTCCGATCTACATCTAGTGATACGTGGGAGACTGATCCTAAACTGCGCACAATTATACCTGCGGCGCACTTGAATGTCTAGCATGCACGCAGGCAATTATGGCGGTCATGCCTATAGCATGATACTCTCCCAGCGCTGGAATTTCTTTAACGTCTCGCTCATGTTGAATGTGTCACGTTTGCCAGTCTCAGTGACAATCAAGTTAGACCAGATAAAGGTATGCGTAATTTACAAAGTTTACTCTAATCGAGATGAAGCAATTCCACGTAGTAGATGAAACAGATATGTCCGATAATTCACAGTGAAGACGTAGTGTTAACGACGAGTTCTGCAATAAGACTGTGGCGCCCTCTACTACGGGCTGATGGTCGCTTGGTAAGTGGTGTACCGTGTGATACGGCGTGAGGAATGTCGGTATTGATGCGCAATTCATCTACATCATCGGACAAAGGTGTAGATGGGTAGGTCTCCTCGTACTCTTCAGGCACGGGGAGTGGTAATGTCTGCGGTTTAGTCCTGAACCTGTCTACCCACCGCAGTGTCTCGAACTTGACGTTCCGTACACTTCTGCTACGACACCTCCACTTCATTGGTCCTCCATCGACGGTGCTTGCTTGACTGCCGCTCCGAGCATGGGTAGGTGGTTGTCCATTTGCCAAGTCACCGTACCTGCTCACCACCTGTTTTGCAGGTATCGCAGAAAGTATGCGAGGATCTGATGGAAGGAAAAGAGGTAGCATGTGACGAGAATCAAGGAGCTCCCCTAGCACTTGGGGCGGTTTGGCTGACTCCCATTCAGACTGCGAGTGCGAACGATCGAACAACACATCGATGCTATTCTGGGCCGCGGAAGTTTCCGTAGAAGCGTTGACACTTGGAGGTCTTGCATCAGCTTCGGTTGCCATGTTATCTTCATCCCGTTCCCGATCGCGATCACCCATCTGCTCGCAGTATTAATGATGCACGACAGAGATGATGGCCAAGATAATACCTCTTTGCGCAGGGCCTCGACACCCATCTTAACACGATGGCGTTCCCAGTCTTTTTGCAACTGCGTTAAATACTGAATGCACTCGTCTGTCATCCTCCCCTCATTAACTTCGTATTTATAATCTCGCACAGCACGTCGCATCTGTGGCAGAGTTCAGCATGCATAAAATCACGGTATCCTCAAAGGACCTGCCTGCAATGGGTTAATACTCTTCATTGTCTGGATGGTAGCCACCAGATTGGCGAAATCAGTAATCGATGACAAGCACTATAATCTTTTGAGCGAACGACAGCATAGATTCGAGCGTCAAGACCTCACCTGAAGCCAGTTCAGCAGATCCTTCACGGGTGTAAGGTGGGATGCAATCCCGCGAGGTAGACCCATGTCCTCTACCCAATCTTCCAACACAACCAGATTCATGCCGATCTGTACCGCTTTAGACCTATCCTTGGCGCATGAGCACCAAAAGACAGCCCATGTAACAAACACATACCGACAAAGATACTTTTTCCTGGTTAGGATTCGGTTGAATATTTCGCCTGGCATCGAGTCAATTATAAGCAAGAAGGAAGGGAAACTGCACCCACAGGAAATCCAGTACATTACTTGAGACCAAAATTGAATTATTAACACAGGATTAACGTCCGAAAGGGTTAGGAGCGTATGTAGCGCAGTCAAGAATGAAGTCAAGTCCCGCAATCCCTGTGAGACGTCAGAAAATACGGCATATGCGGGTGTCGAAGGTCCCTTTGCGCGCGAAAGGGTTTGTCTCAAAGACGATAGTCCTTTAGGCATGACAGGCGTCGGATTGTGCAACAATGGGGATGGAGATGGTGGCCGGCTCGGTAGAAAAGGAGGTGAGGATGGTGTACCATTCTTTAATTGTTTTGGATTCGGAGGACCCTTCTTCTTGACGTTGAATGGCCTCAAGAATGACCATTCGGATTCGAATTGCACTGAGTCAAATTCTGACGACAAGGGTGAACTGTCCAGTAGTGCTGGGTCGAGTAGCTGATCTATACGCCGCTCAGCGTAACGAATGATGAACACTTCAGGCTGACGTCAGGAAGACATGATCAGAAAACGATACACAATGCTCACCGAACACAGAATTGATCACTTGCTCAAGGAGCTCAAATGAGCCCAGCATCTCACAAGCCTCGTTTATAGAGTTGTCACATTGCATTAGGTGCAACCAAATGGTTGCATTGTATAAGCAAAAGATAAGACAAGTAATATCTTCCGAACGGTTCTAAACGATTGAGTTAGCAGTAAGAACATAAAATTAACAAATGTGCACACAAAAAACTTTTCTTCGATTGCATCTGTTGCTCCCAGGATGAGATCCTCAAGCCACGTTTGATCGCACGTTAAGCAAGCAAAACGCGCCATAAGATATAAAGTGATCGCAGGTTGGGAATTTCGAACAGACGTATGTGATGTCCTTATCACTGAGTCGAAAATATGTGACAGCTCTTGAGGAGACCATGCGAGCATAGATGTGAAATCTAACGGCGGAGTCTCCATCGCAAGATAATAAGGCAACCGCAAAAAGTCTATTTTTGATGAAGATATGCAACTCACATAAAGCGATTCGTCGACTCCGCTATCGTCGCCCTCAGAGTCATCCGACACGGAGCTGTCATCTTCGTCATAGGAGCCCCACCATTGATTCTGCAGGCCAAGCACTTTCGAAACTCTTTCGCGAATGCTGTTCCGTCTTGCTTTACATTTGAGCTGCTCATCCAGCGCTCTCCGCTTCTCCTCCATCCTGCCACCCGTCCACCCTTGGGTCCGCATGGCCTCTTCAAGCAATAATGCAATGGCATCACGTCCTGGCAAAACCGTGTGAGCAGTCACTATATCCAGCGGCATCAGCCGCCGACGTGTTTGTGCGAAAGGAGAGCATCCATGCGTCATTAAATGAGAAACCAAGGTTGGAGGACAAAGAACTGCAGCATGATGCAAAGCGGTCCAACCGGCTAACAGTCAGATGTCAGTCAGTAGGGTAAGAAAGAACCGAAAGTGCTCGCCTTTGTCCGCAGATGTAGGGTCAGCTCCTTGTGCAATCAATAGCCGGATACACTCCTCGCGTTCAACATCTCTCTCCGATTCAGACCCAAAACCCAGAATTGCAAGACTGATCAAGCTAAGCCCGTCTTCCTCGCAGGTACTGAGGTCGACATAAGGTTGCACTTGACTGTCAGACAAGAGATACTGTAAAAGAGATAGATCCCCGAACACGCATGCTCGTGACAGAGAATGGGACACTAGTTCAGACTTTTGGGATGGAGCCAAACCTGAATCCGGTGATAGTAACTGGGATATGTAACTTGAAGTCGGGTACAAAGGATGAAGATCAGGCTCCAGGGAAAAATCCAGTGGTCCAAGCGATGCAGGAAGCATTTATCAAGATACTAGAGCAACGATGGCTATGCCAGCGACTTTGTCCACCAGACCGGACAGTGGATGAAATCTATCTTCTCCTTGGAATGGACGAGGCAAAGGAGACAATCGCCTGGTATAAAAAGTGCAATGTAATGCTTTGGATGCTTGTGAAAGACAGTTAAACTAAAATCTAAACATGCTTTACCATCTCCGCGAGCGGCGAGTAACGTGAGTTCCAGCGTTGGTCCCTTGTTCGAGAACCCAAATTAGACATCTTTAACTTCAAGTTCGACCACATCATGTCTGTCAAACGGCTAAAACTCTCAGAAGATGACAATGATGACACGTCTAGCGTTGGTCGCGAACAGAGCAACCTCGAAGCTTCTGATGCAGAGCAGTCATCATTAAATGACGACACTTCCCCAGACACTGAAGATGAAATCGCAGATGTAAAGGTAGCAAAGTCGAAGAAAACATTGAAACGCAAGCGACGAGCGACAGAGCCCTCGCAATTTGGTGCTACGCTGCAGACTTTACTTGACACTGTTGCACCCTCGGAACTACCTTTGTCTCTCAAACCTTCCATCGCACGGCAGAAAAACGGTGCAAAGCTTGAATCGAAAGCTCAAAAAGTGCTTCAAATAGAAAAGAAGGAAAAAGAAGATAAGGGACGTATACGGGATGTCATTGGAGGTTGGGGTGGTGAGAGTGAACGTTCCTTGCGCAAGGTTGCGCAGCGAGGAGGTATGTATGTGCCCTCTGGGCTGTCCTACATACATTGAAAAACTCTCAAGTGGTGAAACTCTTTAATACTATTCAACAATCACAGGCAGCAGCAAGTGCTAATGCCGGAGAATTGAAAGGGTTGAGAGGGACAGGGAAGCCTACGCTTCCAGCACCGCTGTTGGACAAGAAGCCGAAAGGGAAACTAAAAGGCAAGCAAAAGGACAATATAATCGGGCGAGGAAACCCAGGTTTGTGTTTAATTTGATGCAACAATCCTGAACTGACACATTTTCCAGCGACAGTGGGGAAGGATGATTTCTTCGACATGATTAGGTCTGGTGGTATCGTCTCAAAAGTATAGGTGGTTTGTACTTTTTCGTCGGTACGATATCTGCTCAAATGATATGTCAGAACTAGTAGGCCTAAAATTCATTGCTCAGTTGTACAAGAGCTCAGATTTCATACGTTATAGGAGTTTTCGCGAATCATGATGCATGGAAACTGATACTATTCGTTGCTATTGTCATCTGCTTTTAAAATATGGCTATCATGATACCCAGGATCCTTTCATCGTGGGTTGCATGACCACTCTCGTTCTTGGGAATCTTCTTCCCCTCTCTTTTACATACATAATAAGTGGTATCTATCTGATACGCCGCTCAAGCATAACATCAGCCGTACCTATTAATTTTCAGAGTCCCGTGCCTATCCCGCTCGTAGATTCGTGAGGCTAGGACTCGGAGATAGTTCTTCAGCGTCAATTTCATCACAGTCCTCCAGCCCTACTCTTCCAGTATTTACATGCTACCCACCCTCTCGCCCTCATCCGAAGTCGCAGGCAGGGAAAACAGGCCCGTTAACGTGCGCGTTTGAACGTGAGATAGCACTCAAACATCGATGCATCTTAGGATCAGACCGGTAACCAAACGAGTCGATTGCACGTTTATCTTGTGTATCTCTACTAGCAAGGACTCCAGCTTCAAGTTCGCCTGTGCGCAAGGCAGCACCCAAGTCTATTTCCGCATTCATCTTGTTTGTTTGGTCTGCAAATCCTTACCGCAGTGACATCATTTTCAACAACTGTACCACGGCAAAGAGTTGGTTCACTGAATATGTCCCAGATAAAACTATTCCCCAATGCTGTAGCTTCTGTAGTGAAACCCGCGACTCTACTGATGCTTCTTCCAAAAGATCAGACTGGTTGGTGCCAACAGGTGTGTTATCAGCGATAGCTTGAGGCAATTCGGTTTCACTCAGTAATACTACTGTCTGGCCAGTTCACACAGGAAGGATACAATGTTGTGCATCTGACATACCCTCTCTCCGCGAACGCATCCTTCAAAGATGCGATGAAGGTCGTCGACGAGCAAATAATCGCACTGGGAGCCGATTGGGGACTGTTGACATACGGTTTAACCACAAAGAATGCGGAGACCCTTGTATCGAGGCTTGCCCTCTCGCTTGCAGATTTGAAGGCTTGTGCGCACTTTTGCCCAGATACTGAGGATACCCACGGATTTCTGATGAAGGACAGCCAAGGGAGACATATCCCGTACGCCGACCATTCCCTTCATTATCAGGTTATTATCTTATAGTCGTTGTTAAGAGTGACCTTTCATCTTGCTTCCTCGCAAGAAGTGCTCCATGCTTCCCTGCTACTACTCGAAGATCCGGTTAATCTTGGGTATTCTCTTCCGACTCACTCTCGATTACCAGTGCGGGTGTATTCATACCCTCTTGTGTCAAAATCACCACCCTTTCCCTTTTCGGTCCAACCCCCGGTCAACGCGAAGGCTGACTATCAACAATCAGTTGATCCCTACCTTCGTTCAGCTTCTAGCTTATCTCTGACTCGAACCCTTGAATTATTGAAGGCGTATCTTGGCCCTCATTTCAACCTCGAGAGACTTTGGGAGATGCATACCTATTACGTACATGAGTAATATGTGCTCCACTGAAAGGAATTACTCACACGTTTTGGTGAGCAGGAATTTATCGAAAGGGATGCACCTAGTACGTCCGTGGATCAGTGCCTTGAAGTCAGAAATGCTAAATTCGTCCAATAGAGACGATGTCTACAATGGTTTATCGCAACTCCAGTCCCTTGAATTAGCAGGCGGTGATACATTGTTACAGGTGGCCACACCATACGTCAATCATGTTCCAACGATGACCGGGGGTGTCGGGTATGAAGAATTGGCTAGATTCTACAAGGTGAGTGAGACCAGGGCGTTCCGGCGCAATACTAATTTGTGAATATCTTAGTATCATTTCACAACTGTGAGGGGTAATGTCTACGCCGTCTTCCGTGTCTGACGATGTGTGACAGGTGACGCCGCAAGACTTCGAGCTCATTACAATCTCTCGGACTGGTAAAACATGCACGGCTCAGTTCAACTTCATATATTAAACCGCATTTGTTTCCAGTTGGCTGTGACAGGATTGTAGATGAGATGATTTTCAAGTGCCACCACACATCTGTACGTTATGATCTATCGGTGGCCTATAGAATGTTTAATATACTTTTCAGGAAATAGATTAGTACGTTTAAGGGAGTTTTCCCCGTCTCATGAAGCTGACTGTCCGTCGACAGCTTTCTGCCTGGAATAGCTCCGACAGGGAAACATATTCAGATCGCTATGGTCGGAATCGTCGCCTTTCGGGGCGATAAGCTCTTCTTTGAGTGAGTGCATTTACTCAACTCTCGCAATTTAAATGTGTTATCCTCGATGCTTCCTAGGCATCTGTGAGTATCCTTTTATGTACAAGTATGTAGTTTACATGGCTCATCCCTTCAGGTACTGGGATCAAGCCGGGCTTCTTGCGCAGCTCGGACTGCTGGACCCCACTAATCTTCCTGTTGCTGGCATTGAGGTTCCCAGGAAAGTTCTAAACCCTTTCGGTATGCCAAGTAACACACTGCTGAAAAGATGGCATGAAAGCGAAGGACTCCCAATTGACTGAGGTGATTACATTACACGGGGTTGTGAGGTGGTATTGGATTTGGAAAGAGCATTGTCAATGCTATGGCAATCCGCAATCGTGTTATGTCCTAGCCCACTACCCTTTGACTTATGAAGAGCGGCTGTGCGAGTGTGTGCCAAATCATTTCGTCATTAGTCCCCTGCCGCGCTCAACTGCGGAAAGTATACCCCGAGGCTGTGAGAGTTTGAAATTAGAAACCTAAGCTATACATTTGCTACGCAACACATCTTTTGACAATATTCTCTCTCTCTTGTATTACCACCTTCCCTTATTCTCGTTGGCGCCTTACTTCTGGAAACTATGGCGCATTTCACTACAAATCATACTACAGCAGGTGCAGACTTACATGTAGATCCATTCGAGGATGTTGCACAAGACGAGCCCTTTCACCATTTGGATGGAGTGCCACGCGACGATACCATGACTTTTACGACGACGACCAGCGGCATTCCTGTTCCTACTCCTTCCTTGGCTCCAGGTCGAACAGAGGCGCAATCTATCATTTCCAACTATCGACGTATAAGCTCTCCTCCCCTGCCAGATCGGCTGCCCACCCCATCTTTGTCCGAAAGAAATACACCAATTTTCGACGACTTTACCCCATATAAGGATGAGGACACGTACTCAACGCTGCGCCCAACTTCTGTCGTCGGAAAGTCAGATGCAGCCCTTGTGCATGACGCTGCAGATATGGGTCGGTCAGACAGTTATCAGGACCTGGGTATGTCTTGTGACCATGGTAGCGTCAACAATGACCTGACTTGGAATGACCTAGAATACGCAGAACCACCGGGAGAACAATCCAAGCTTGCAGACAAAGCGTCTCCGTTTCAGAAAGCTTTTGGGATGGATATGGGCAGGTACCCTTTAGATCAGCGCATAGAGGACAAGAAGCGGGGCATAGGGCGGCAGAAGTACCCTTTTGTCGGTGGGTAATCCAACTAGTATTCTTCTTGGGATATGATTGAACTTTACTACTCAAGTGTGGGCACTAACCATCGTCATGTTCGGCATTTTTATCAACGAGCTAGTTGTGAACACCAAAGCTCAGGGCACCCCAGTCTCCTTCAAGGTTTGCCAAAATAATTACACGAATATCATATTTATTACTGATTTTCCTTAGCCAGTTATAAACCCCATGCTTGGGCCGTCAGAAAGTGCATTGATTAATCTAGGTGCTCGCTTTCCGCCATGCATGAAAGTTGTTCAAGGAGTCCCCTTGTCAACACCAATTGCTTGTAAGATAAGCTCACCCTAAATTCTGACGCTCACCACTGATTCTCTTCTAACAACTAGGCCTTAATGATACCGCAAATCCACCAGATCAGCTTTGTTCGATCGAGGAGGTGTGTGGTTTTGGTGGGTTCCATGGCGGTGAGCCCAATCAGTGGTTCAGGTAAGTGACTCTGGGTCGCAATAGTCCAGTACTGGATGTTTTCCGTCAGATTTATCACTGCCATCTTCTTGCACGCGGGTTTCATTCACATCATCCTCAACATGATCGCCCAGTTGACAATATCTGCTCAAGTTAGTAGCCATTTTGGTTTCGATTATCTACTCTCATCCTCCCTCAGATAGAGCGCGAGATGGGTTCTGCTGGCTTTTTTATAACTTACTTCTCAGCTGGAATTTTTGGGCATGTGCTTGCCTGTTTCATTTCTCTGCCCACACTGACGTATAGTGCAGAAATGTCTTGGGCGGTAACTTTTCACTGGTCGGTGCACCGTCAATAGGCGCCAGTGGTGCCATTTTTGGCACAGTCGCAGTAAGTTATAAACATGCCTAGGCCTTTCGCCCCTTGATCACTTTGCGACTTAGGTGACATGGGTGGATCTTTTCGCTCACTGGAAGTATCAATACCGACCTGGTAGAAAGGTGATATCTGTCATCTGCGCGGCCAAGCACATTCTTATGTTCTTTCCGCAGCTCGCTTTCATGACAGTGGAACTACTCTTTGGTATCGCTCTTGGGTATATACCTTGTACGTATACATTCATCAAATCTTTCATACCATCGCTGAATCCCTGGATAGATGTGGATAATTTTGGCAAGCGAGCTTTTGTTTGTCCTCGCAATTATGCTGATAGAGATTCATAGCTCACCTTGGAGGCTTGTGTATGGGCCTCCTGGTTGGCACGACCTTGTACCCTGTCATTAGTCCGACAAAGCGCCATAAGTTGATCATGTGGGCTTTCCGGCTGGCAGCCATACCACTGGCCGTCGTTCTCTTCGTCGTCCTGATTCGGAACTTCTATACTTCAGATCCATATGCAGGTTTGTGTTTATTGTAGTCTACGAAGGCATGACAACTGATATTTTATTAGCGTGCTCGGGCTGCAGATACCTGTCTTGTATACCAACTTCATCTAATGATTACTGCCAAGGTACAGGTATGTGATTCCTATCGTAATTTATCGTCGAACTCGACTGCTGACTTCAGTTGGATAGGCTTTACGACGACCTCCGGTGGGTCGAGTATCTGAATGTAGATCCAGTACTACATAGGACAATTAATACCTTCCTGCATAACTTCATGTATATTCCATGGACAGCAGAACTACGCTGATAATTTAGTAGACAGTAAGGACACTGGTGATATCAGAGCAAAGCTGTTGCTATTTAACACCGCTATGCCCGTTAGGGACGTTGCAGTTAGTTGAGAATCCAGAAGGGTAACGCGTATGTCACCATGGTGTTCTGCAGGCATTCTTGCCGCCTGTTGTTGGAGTCAAAATTTTCTAATTCATGAGAGCAGACTTTCTGTCTGTCACGACATCGGCAACATATCACTGTACCGCCACCCGCAGTAGGCTCTCATCATCTTGCTCCCATGTCCTCGTCCAAGAGATCATTCTTGTTGAACCCCTCATGGCATCACTACGTAGCACTGACTACCGGGGCAATAGCTATATTATCTGGGATACTGAATTATATCATTTTTGGTCAGTGCATTCATCCTCCTCCCACACTTCAATTCAGGTTAACGTGAGAGCATACAGACCGAGTAGATCCACTGCATTGTAATTCCCTGCTTACTAGAGGCACCTGGTTGGATGAGAACCACCGCAACTGGCAACCCGAGGGTGTGTTGGCCGTTTCTTCAATTATTGTGTTGACCCTCCAACCATGACCAGGTTGTATGCTACATGTATATCAGTCTAAGGATACCGCGGCTTGCTTGACCTCCAGACGCGTAGTCTTTATTGGCGACTCCGTAACTCGCAAATTATACTTTCAGTTTATGCACATCGTCGATTCGAAGATCCCAAGCGCTCCTCCTGACGACAAACGCAAGCATTCGGACCATTCGTTCACTTCGGAGTCAGGAACTACCTTGGATTTTTTCTGGGATCCGTATTTGAATACATCCAGCACTCTTTCTCTCATTCATGGACACATACCCTCTCCTGATACCCACGACCGTCTGGCTATGCTTGTCCTAGGCTCTGGCTTGTGGTACTTGCGTTATGCTGATACAACCGGCGGTCTCCCAGCCTGGGAATCGAATACGGAAAGACTTTTGGAGTCTATCTCTGTATCGCAAAGCAAGCTAGCAGATGAAGTGGTGTTTCTCCCAGTGGAAGACATTGTACCTTCAAAACTCTCACCACAACGTGCTGAAACCATGCATTCTTCAGATGTAGATGCAATGAATTCAGACCTCTATCATCGTATCAATCCACCATCGTCTGATTTCCATTCTTTATTCTCGAGTTCTCCCCCGCCTCTGCCTGTTTCTTTGCCACTTGTTTTCAACAAAATGCTTGACGCCGATAGCACGGAAGATGGACTCCATTTCTCGGATGACGTCGTAAAAGCACAAGCTAACATTCTCCTCAATTTGCGCTGCAATAAATTGTGGCCAAAGTCCTCTTTTGATAAGACATGTTGCCGTGCTTATCCACCGCCGTCGTTCTTGCAGCTCGCTATCCTTGCAGCTGTCGTGGTGTATGGACCAGTTATGTGGTATTTTACATGTAAGTACATTCTTCTCTGGATAATACTCACCTGATCATTATTCAGATACTCGAAATCCCACCAAGGGTCTATCAGTCGCAGACGAATACAGGCCAGCTGTGGTTTTTGGCTTAGCTGTCGGCATGATGTTCATCGCTGATCGAACTGGCTTCTGGCTGAAGGAGCAAAAACAATTTAGTTCAACGGCGTTCGGGTTTCTCTCGCTATGCTCTCTTGGGCTGGGGCTGTTGACGTTGAAGCGTGCCGACAAGGACATGGGCTTCCTACACCGCGAGCAAACGGATGAATGGAAAGGTTGGATGCAAGGTACGTCACTACGAGCTCAAATTTCCATATTTACTCAGCTTCTTCTCAGTCGCAATCCTTATATATCATTACACTGGAGCATCCAAGATTTCTGGGATTTATAACCCTATCCGCGTGCTCGTCGCAGCTTATTTGTTCATGACTGGTTACGGACACACAATATTTTACATCAAGAAAGCCGACTTTGGCTTTTTGCGTGTTGCTCAGGTAAGTGCCAGATCTGAGTATGTGCTGAGGTCGTTCAATAACATCGAGTATAGGTAATGGTTCGCGTAAACCTTCTAACGCTAGTCCTGGCATACACCATGAATGTCAGCTACCTTTCATACTATTTCTCGCCTCTTGTCTCGATGTGGTATCTCATCGTGTACGCAACGATGGCGATAGGTTCACAATACAACGATCACACAACATTTCTCTTATTGAAGATTCTGGTCTCGATGGGCATAGTCACATGGTTCATGACTGAGCCTTGGATCCTGGAAGTCGTCTTCGCGTTTTTAGAGCGGATATTCAGCATCCATTGGTCTGCTCGTGAATGGAATTTCCGAGTAACGCTCGACCTATGGATCGTATATTTCGGGATGCTGCTCGCAATTGCCGTCATCAAGATCCAAGCGCACCGACTCACTGACCATCGCCTTTGGCCCATTGCAGTGAAGGTCGCTGTTGGAACTTCAACCTTCATCATGCTGTGGTTCTTCGGGTTCGAACTTTTGCAAGAAAGCAAGTTCAGCTATAACGCATGGCACCCGTATATATCGTTCTTGCCCATCGCAGCCTTCATCACGCTGAGGAATGCGAGTCCTTCCCTTCGTTCATACAGCTCTCGGGCTTTCTCTTTCATCGGCAGATGTTCCTTAGAGACGTTCATTATTCAGTTTCATCTTTGGCTCGCGGCTGACACCAAGGGAATTCTCCTCCTTCTACCTGGAACACGTTGGCGTCCGATAAACTTCATCATCTCCACCATCATCTTCATTTACATTTCCGATCACGTTTCCCGTGCTACAGGAGAACTCACGACATGGATCTGCGGAAGCAAAGAATCCTCGCTTCCCACCTCAACTCGCCACGTAGGATCAACAGGTTCCAGTACAGAAGCTGCCTTCCTCACTACCAACGTCCACATGAGTAAGGACGGCGAGCATCTTCCCGTGGAACCCGATACACCCATGCGACCGGCTAGGCGGTGGGTGGATCGATTAGCTGAAGGGGCGTCGCAGCAGCGTGCCCCAGGCTACAAGGTGTTGTACGGAGAGTCAAGTTGGAAACTCGGAGTGAAAACGAGGCTAGCGGTGTGGATGGGGATGATGTGGTTGGTCAACTTACTGTGGACAGTTTCGGATTCAGCATAGCATATACATACCCATCACAAAATTTTATCCATCAATGCACGTTATCTATACCTGTTTTACTTGTGATATGGCTGGACGTTCCCCCGTAGAAACAAGCGAGACGATACCAATGACTACAGTACGATTCAGAATCTCAGACTAGAGCAACAAAAATGGAGCGTGATTTACTAGCAGCACAAGTGTGATAGACAGGTTGATGTATTTGATTGTGAAATAAAACATCCAGCTAGCTATCGGTAAATCTACTGTGCCAGGATCCCCTAACGCATCGACACCTGATAAAAGAGTCAGCACAAGGCATTGCAACGATGATATTGTAAAGAGTCAGTATTAGCATGGATGCTCATCAACACTTGTCCTTTAGACAAGGTCAGGGCTTGACTTCTATTTTGTTCGATCATTCAGGAAGGGAAGTGGAAAATGATACTCACGCGGAGAATGTCCAGAAAAGTTGCCAAAGCCAGTGGTGAACTATGCAAGAGAGTTGATGAGTATGACAATGTGATAAAATCTGATGGCAGAAACAGCTCGGAAATTTGGGTATATACGAAAAATTCATCAGCTCGGCGAGCTTCGAAGTAGCGATTCGTTTGTGTCGTCACCGCGAAATACGCGAATGCGCCTAGAGATATTGATGGCTCACCTAATTTCTTTGAATAAAAGACATTGGTTGCGTGGTGAGGAAGAATAAGACGGGCATAAAAAAAACTGAACAATGCAAAGCTGAAAAGGTTCGTTTGATATAGGAAAATATGAGAGTCACGTGCGGTTTCTTAAGGGCTGGTCAAGTTACGAGGCATACACCGCGTGTGGCATGGTCGCTTGTGAACGACTCGCAACCTCTCCACCATTTTCTCAACTGAACCATGGCGAATGTCGTCCATCCCCCGCTTGATTTCTTGCACAGTACAGCCACTCACTCACCATCGTGCTTGGGTTTTGGTTTTGGCGGAGCGACTAGTTGGCAGTCTACAATGACCCTAGGACGTACGCAACAGCAGCTAGTCTCCAGCATGAATTTGCCCGCTCCTGCGCACCGTGTACAAAAAAGAAGGCATGAAGAAGATGAAGCAGAAAGCTCCAATCGTCATGGAGCCCGAGACATCACCATGGACCGTAGTCCCACACCGGAACGTTCTAAACGTGCGGCACCAAAGCGAATAAAAGTCTCCCCCGTCGTTGACTCAAAAGGCGATAAAAACGGTGAAGAGAATAGCTCAGTGAGCTTAGATAACGACGTTGATGTTGGTGTTCTCCTTGGTACGCGATTTCAGTTACCTACGTTGTCATACTTAATTTAACCCTTTATCAGCGAGTTTACCACCGCAATCACTTCTTCCTCTCCTTAATGCCATGATTAGCGCCCAGCCATCACTTAAACCCCTCATACTACCCCTGATACCCCGTCCAACACTGGATACAGCTATACAAGCTCTAGAGCAATCAGCTCGAAAACTTCGGGAGGCATATCCTTATTCAAACGCCTCACCCTTTGCGCCAGGAACATCGACAACAACTTCTTTTAGCTTTGCATCTGGGATTACAAACTATAGAACCACCCACGGTGGCCCACCGTCTGGCTTTGGACGTCCTGACCAGCAGAACCATTCAGGCGCTTCTGATGGCGGGATGCGAGAATCATACATCCAATCGCGTATAAGACCGGCTATTCATGAATTCGTGTCCGCCTGCATGTCATACGTGCCATACTTTTCATATGCATCGCCTTCATTGCCGTTACATGTTGATTCCGGCTCATCACAACCGCTCTCTGCGGTTCTCCAGCTGCAACATAGAGACAAATCTCATCCATCAGAAACGTTTATCTTCCTTTCGACCCTCAGCAACCAGATCCTTTCTCAACCATTGTTGACACAATCATCTCTTGCCCCTTTGTTACTTCCTCGCCTGATTCAGGAGTGGCAAGCCTGGATGGATTGGATAGATCAAGTTGTGAATCAAGAGGGGAGGATGTTCAGAGTGGATACTGTCAGAAGTTGGGAAAGAGGCTTGGATGAGTTTGCCGAGGCTAAAGGTCCTGAGGGATGGCAGGACATGCGAAAGATACGAGATCAGTGGGTAACCAAGGTCGGGTGGCTGGTTGGAAGGAAAGCGCCACACCTAATGGAGGAGGGACTTTGATAATAAGCCCGATGTGTTGGTTAGTGCGCGTTTTGTTGTACTCATTTTTCCCTGTTGATGATCCTGAGCGGAGTAGTTGGATTATAGTTTACTGACGGGCTCATGTGTTTCTAGTGGCATATCTCATCGCTCATTAAATGTGTATTTAGTCATATTCATGCTGTTATGTGACTGGCGCATGCTTACTCCTCCATACGTTCCATTATCGTACGACGCAGGGTTCGGTAGAGGACGTCAGGGGCTGTTCTCGATGCCGTTCGGGAGTGTGGTCGCCGGTAGAGATAGATATTAGTGTTTTGGTGATGCGATGTGGATCCGGGTTATCGGGTTCCAGCTGCTTCTAGCGCCGTCCGCTAGATTGGCACCACGAATTGCCCCAGTTTCCTTCAAGTTCCTCGATCGCCACCCACAATTTATTCAAGTCTGTCCCCTAAAATCTGCTTGCCAAGGATTTTCTATGGCAGTGTAGTCCCTGCATGATCCGACCCACCATATAGTGGACCAGCTCGTGCGCTTCACGGTGCGAAATGCAGTGCAACCTTAAATCATAGAGCGAGTGCATAAAACACGCGTTTTGGAGTAATAACCGACTCGGAGTCTCTACTCATCGGAGGCATTTTTTTTATTACCGTCAATGTGAAACTCAGCTTGATGCTGATGTTTTTCAAGCTTGAAGCACGCTAATATTGAAAAGCATTTGTTTATTTCTATTTGTTCAATTACCTTGAACCTTCACTTGGGTGAAAAGCGGAAAGCTGCAAGTCCCGAGTTTCTCAAAACTTGCCTTGCAAGTAAGTAAAAGGAAAATGTGCGCGAGTAGGAAACGATATTGACCAGTGTGTAGTTGCAAACTCATGCATGCTTTATCATGCATCCCACCTGCTTAAATGTTACTACGTCCTACCAGACACCCCATCTTCATTTTCTGCAATTTTGCAATCGGCCGCAGCTCGCGCGTGGACACGACGCACCGAATACCATACCTCTATCCAGTTTGACAAGAAGTGTGCCAGGATATCGAGAAAACCCCGTTCTGACGTGGCGCCCGTGCGGCAATCTCGAACGGGTTCCACGACACGTCCAAGTCGCTATGTTATACCCATAGATCCCGACTCCCTTTCCATAAGGGACGCCATGTGGAAGGATCCTGGTCGTGCGGAGCCATTGTATATTCAAAATCCTCCTTCGCAATCCGCTACCTTTGTCAGTACCAAACCCCTCACCACCGCGCCAATACCTCTTCTACCAACACCCACGTCCCGTGAGATGTTATATCAAAATCTTTTAGACATGCATAATTACTCGCACTCATCACTCACGACCCTCATCAACTACCACTTCTCGCGTCATCGAGATACACGTCTCCTTCATTCGACTCGGTCTTTTAATTTTTTGGTTTCTCTTGCGCTGAGAGAGGCGGCTTTTGGTACCGCATCGCGCCTTCTCGATGCCATGAAAGCCCAGTTTATCAAACCAAACATGGAAACGTGGAAATTAACTGTCAGGTGGCTGGTACGCACTGGTAGATGGGAGGAGGCTTTCAAGCGTGTGGAACGTGTTATGAGAAGAGAGCGGTGGAAAGAAGAATTGGGCTTACATTCGCAGCACCAGGACGGATTACCATTACCTCTCTGGATTGAGTTATTTGGTTCTATAAAGCGCGGTGCCCTGCGACGGTGGGTCAAGATCCCGGAACAGAGAGACAAACATGGACGAAAGTCTGCAAGATACAGATGCGTGGTCTTGCGGACCCATACTGCCTCAGCTCAGGCCAACCGTTATCGTTATCTCACGAACCATTTTCTGACCGCCGCCCCGCACGAATATTCCCAGCTTCCACCGAGAGCTGTCTTTTTCGTCGTGCAGGCCATGATTCAATTAGGCAAACGCCGCCAAGCCCTTGAAGCCACTTCGTTCTATTTCCAGTCGCTCCCGAGAAGACTTAGTCGCAGGCGGCAGCGCGCGGCATTGGATATTATTCACCTGCACATGAGTGCTGTAACTGAAAAACCAGGGCTTCCACAACATTACGCGCAACGCCGTGTCATTTTCAATTTACTCGCAGCTCATCCTGGGATTCGACCATCGTCAAATACATTATTTCTGACCCTTGCGAGTCTTCAACCTTGTAAACGGTGCGGGACTCTGGCGATGAGGTGCCTCAAAACCTTTCGCAGGCGGTGGGGTCCCCGGACAGAATCTAGCATTGTCAGACGGCGGATCGTCAATCTCGCCGTCAAAGAAGGACGTCTTGATATCGCCGCTGTCATGCTCAAATCCGAGCGAAGACTTTTCTTACAGAAGCAATTATGGCGGACCCAACGGGTCATTATAGGGGGGTCATCACCTCGGGCTTTTACCAAGTTGCTTAGGTGGTCAACGGGGAAGATTTTTCATGGACGGGGAGCGGAGAATTGGAAATTGCAGGCGTTAAGAAGGAAGCTTTTAACATTGAAGCGAAAGAAGAGTTACTACATCGAGTAATTGCGCACCAAACATCATTTCCACTAGCGTAGCTTGCCTTTTTAACTTTATGTGGAACTCCGAAGCGGCATCAATTAATCCATGATCAAGTGGCTGGCATATGTACGAGGATGTAAAGTAAATATTAACAGCCATGCGGGAGACTGCTATGTAGAAAGTAAATTAAGCGAGAGAAGAAGAAAAAAAAAGAAATCATAGATAGCAACGTGAGAACGTGCTAGGAGGAAGGCACGACGGCCAGTTTCCAATGCTAATTTCCCCTTCCCATTCAGACGCAACCGTCCGATACAGGTCGAGTGCGGCACGCGCATTCTCGACCTACATGGTATCACTCAACATCAGAGCTCTTTGAAAATTTACAGGAACTCACTGGGTGCAACTGGCCGTCTTGGCATCTACGGTACATCAAATGCCACATCAGAGTCTGAAGTCCAATCACCTGATTAGGTGACCGAAGAGCATTTCGAAATGGCTGATAAAGAGCAACATCTCTAGTGGCCACTGCGGGGTGTGGGATCCCTAGAACTGGGGAGAAAGCATGAGGCATTGGAGCAATTGAATGAAAATTGTGCTTTACCGGAGAGATCGTTCCACAGACTGTGGCCAACGAGTACCTTGCCTTTTATACGGTCAGCTACGAGCTGCTGAACCTCGCTAAAAGCAGGCGTGTCCGCTAAAGACGTGATCGGGTGAATCCCAAACAGATAATATCGCAAACTGGAAACTCACGAGCGAGCAAGTGGGATGGTTCAATACCCGTGGTAGCTGTGCGGTAGTCGCTAACTTGCATGGTAGGGGATACATATGTATCAAGGATGATTTGACCCTTGTAATCCACAATGGAGACGCGTCTGCAAGGTAAGTTTTATAAACAACGCGGGGCACAATGGACGAGTCGGATGACGAACGCGAGCATGGCGGTAGTTCCACCGGGACCAACGCCGACATTTGTACAAGACATGGCCAATATCTTGTCACTGGATGGGATAGGGTACTTAGCAGCCATCTTGTTGAGACAGAACCACTCACTCTTGGCGTTATATCCCCCAAGGAAATATATTGACTCTGGATCCCTGACAGGGACTCGGTTAGGAGGATCGATATTGGTTAGCTCGACTCACAGTTGTTCGAGCAGCCGCCCTCGATCTAAAAGCCCGAAGGTGAGCTTGACGTAACATGTGCTACAACCTGACCATCAAGATATAACGTCCCCGCTAGGAAGGAAGGATCAACCTTAGGTTGAGATTTATTTGGAATTAAGATTCAACACCGACCTTGAAGTGAGGTGAAATTAACCAGACGGTCATCATGAAATGGGGTGAGTGAGGGTTTTTACATCGTCTACTCAGATGTGATGTACCTGTATAGAATAAAACAAAATAAGAGACCCTACCAGGGTGGCATATCACAGTAGTGATTTACGGATTGAGGGATAATGTGACCGGGGCCGAGCATGAGATCTAGAAATTGCAGGAAGCCAAGAGCAGCACAGGCAGAATATTTACTTAATATTCAGACTCAGGGTGGGCTATGCTAGCTCGCCTGCAGTGACATCGAGTCAAGCAACTACGAATGCTGTCATCCGAGTCAGATCAGCCATTATCAGCAACTGAACTATATCCAATGATTGGATGGATGATCGAGGGTAATTGATACATGGTTTAACATCAATAATTCTTTGGAAAAAAAATCAAACCATGTTAGAAGAGACTCGGCTATCACCGACGGGGTCCGAGGTCAAGAGTCCACGTACATCATATGGAGACTATGAAGTTGTCGAAAACCTCAACTGAATCCTACAGCTGTCGACGTTCTCAGATGAAAGATTTTTAGAAATAATTCAATGTTACGAGGAAATCCCAAAGGAAATCCACGCGTGTTTCAGGAGTGGTGTGGAAAAACGACCTATCTTCCTTCCTATCTGGTCGTGGTTTCAATTTCGGCAGCATGCTTACCTCATAGCACCAGTGACTATTTGTCGACAGGGGGGAATATGTGCAGCACGATAGAATTGACATTGAAAACCGCATCAGCCCAACCTCGTCACCGCAGAATAAGGGGTTTTACTCGATAGGTAGGGCGGAATTGTGATGGTTGCAATCAGCGTGAACGCACAATCGCCCTAAATCGGCGAGAATAATTCCCGAATATCAATAATGCACCGGCAAATATGACGCCGGTCACAGTTGAAGTCACAGAATACAGTTGAACGCCCTTGAGAGACCGTAGTAGGGTCCGGCGTGAGATGTGGAATCCTCACCTTCCAAACGCATTGCGTTTCATTAACCCGATCTGTGCAACCTGACGCTCACGGGCGGAACTGGGGCATCAGGAAAGTCCCCTCCAAGCATTTGGAGGTATGTCACCGATCTACCTTCCCCTGAGGAAGCTAAACATTTATAGAGGACATCACTTCCCACAGCGAGCAGGGGCTCCGAGCAAGCGCCGACCAGCGCGGCTAAAGAAGTGAAACGTAAATAACAAGCATGAGTAACACTCTGCGGCGATGCCGAAGCGAAACAAGCGAGACTTACGAATTAGGCTTGACGAACCATGGTGTAAGGAATTTAGTGATTTTAGTGTTGGGATCACGGCTTATGTTTTGTCGCGATTATGAAGGCACACTAATCCGACATCCGACATCCGACAAACCGTGTGATCCTAACCCTAGAATCGGGCACGTTTCACCCAAAAACCCATGGCAGAAGCCAAGCTTCCAGAAACTGAGCAGGAGAAGCAATGTCGTATTTGTTTTGACGGTGAAGACGAGTCATTAGGAAGGCTCATACGTCCTTGTCTGTGTAGGGGTTCCATCAGTGTCGGTCATTTATTCTTAAAATATACATAACCTCAGCACACTGACTTGTGTTTATTTCAGCATGTCCATGTAACTTGCCTCAAGAGATGGAGGAATACTTCTTTCGCCAACAACTCTTTCTATCGCTGTCCACAATGTCATTACCATTACCATTTTGCTCGCACTAAAGCGGTTGGGTTGGCAACCAATCCGAGTGAGCGAGACCCCCTCCCAGCCCGGTGTGATCAGACACTGACATCATAATAGTCGTAGTTGGCATCATAACTTCTTTCCTATTCACCATCCTCGTCATGTGTTCATCCTATCTCACAACTTATTTCATGAGTTCCATCGACGATTATTCATCCTATGGATCATCCTACTTCTTCGTTTCGCCAATTGACGTTGGTCAGGATCTCATCCGTGCTGCCCTGCGAATACTTCGTGATCAAGACGCCTTTCCTATAGAGGAGACTGCTCGGACGACGACCAGACTGACTAGGACTGATCCTGCACCGCCGCCATCCCCACCAACATTCTTCGCGCGGTTTGTGCGCAGGTTCATTATTGGTCTTCCTATGATAGGCGCCGGTTCTCTAGTTCACATGTTGCTTTCGTTGCCTCTCCTTGGACCAGTCCATTGGATAGCTCGCTTCAGGGGGAGTAGAAGCCGAAGGGGTAATTCAACAGATGTTGCTGCAATGATTATCGTGGGTTTACTAATTGTTGGGATCGCTAGGCACGTGTTCCTTTTGCACGTCTCATGTCGCACATTTACCTAACATTTCGTCTAGGGCCCTGTACCAGGCGTACAAGCTAACACGCAAGTTCAGTGAACGTCTACTTCTGTATGCGGAAGACGTTATTCTTGAGGTCAATTGATCAACCCGACATGTGTTAAGAAAGTGCACGAGCATCATATATAAATGATAACCGACGAATATGTTACCAATTTCTTCTTAGCTGACGTCTGATCCCTTCGTAAATGACCTTCGTTTCTGCTTGGTTGGCACCTAGTTCCGCCAGATATTGTCCAACAGCAAGATCTATCCTGCCCACCGGGAATTCTCCTCTGGGAACGGAGGATTGAGGGCGTTTTGCCTCCTCGAGCCAATCGTTCAAAAGGATTGCAATGTCAGATGACACGACTTGCACACCACTTTGCGTGTTGAAAGGCGGTATCTATAATGCCGCATTTAGTTTTACCTATGCGCAGTGGATAGACAAAGCTAAATACCTGTGATTCATACATCTCGTGCAATACGTCC
This sequence comes from Rhizopogon roseolus, assembly GCA_930272055.1. Lineage (NCBI taxonomy): Eukaryota > Fungi > Basidiomycota > Agaricomycetes > Boletales > Rhizopogonaceae > Rhizopogon > Rhizopogon roseolus. The sequence goes on from CAKNEV010000006.1 coordinate 186,354, forward strand.
CATATGTCTGCGTAAGGAACACCGCACTGAACAAGGACCCGAGGGGTCCAACCGTTCGGTAGTTGGGTTCGGTTGTTCAATGCGAACTTGACCAACAGAGATGCAATGTACTCTACAACCATGTTATGTTATGAGGCGAAGCAATCTAGGTCACATGCACTTACTCAATGGGAAGGCACTCTCGGAGGGGTAAAATCGTTTCCCTAGTGGAACAACACTGGCGACGATATGGTCAGCATTGGTTTGTGCATCCGCACCCTTCTCGATTGCTAAACAGGACGCAAGTCGGCCAATTATTCTTCGCACAACTAACTTGACGTACCGTCATCAAATATCCTATCCCAAATGGGACGGACAACGTGTTCATCGTGATGTTCAGAGACATGCAAGATCAGAAGCTTCATAACCGGTAGATCAAACTGTTCCGCATAAACTTGATATAGCTGAAAATGAACATAAACATCACAAATACTGATAATCTTTCACCGAGACATACTTCGGACATGTTTAACAGTGTCTTGTTGAGATACTTGATTTTCTGCCCGGCTTCCCCAGGATCATTCAAATGAGGTAAAAGGGCATTATACACCTCGAGCTGTACTTGAGCCACATCTAGCTTTTCTTCGAGGTCGGTAAGGAAAGAAATAGCAGTTTCATGCCTGCCACCGATAGTTACGGGATGAGACTTCGCATTGCCTACAGCCAGTGTCAGGTATTCGAGGCGCTTGTCCAACGCCAGGTCAGCACTGCGTGTATAGTGAGGCCCGTTAATTGAACAAGTAGACAGAAACAGCACTGACTCAGATTCCGCGAGGGCCGCAAGTATCTCTGCAGCGCGCAGCGGCTGACTGTCTTTCACATAGAATTGCCATAATAATTGGTACTTTGGCACTGTGACAGGTTCCCGTTTGAGATGGGCCTCAAGGAAAGGGGGTCGCATCTATAGTCATTTCAGACTTCGTCAACGAAGCTAGAACCATGAATGCGACAGACGTACTGCCAAAAGTTCGTCGGCAAGGCCACGATCAATCAACCAGTCATATAATGTAGAGTGGAACATCTCGTCCTCGCTGGAGAATGCAAGGTCATAAGCATGGCTACGGATCGCTTCAGGGTCGTCAATTGCATTTGACACTGGCCCCTGTGCAGGAGCACTCTGAGAAGCTTTCTCTTCAAAGACGCTGAGAGAATGCAGGACAAGGTCGTAGCACTTCAGTCGTTTTTCGTAATACTCCTTTCGGGTGTCGTTTGGTGGACATGCGGCGTACCAGTACTCGAGGCCAACATTATCGGGATCTAGTGCCTGTGCACAACTCAATGGAAGTTCCACAGCCCCTATACGGGTATGAATCTGACGTCTATCACGAAAAAAAAAATCGCACTAACCTTTGGCATAACCGAGCTGCTGGTATTCACCACAGACCTCACGGATCTTGTCAAAGTCTAGCATCCGCGCTCCCTTGGTAAAAAGTCTGATGACATGGTTACTCAGTCAGAATTATGGCTCCATGGAAAGCATCATCAATATACCTAAGAGATTCACCAAGCCAATTATGACGCTCAGCGGGGTTGCGCGACTCCATAGCCTTACGGACGCTTTCGCGAGCCTGACTTCGCGTAAGGTGGGGTAGCAACTCAAGGATCTACGACTGACCTTATACAGCATGACATCGTCAGTACTACAAAATGAGCCACAGCGTTGCTGCAAGACTTCACTGATCGTGTCCACCTATAGAAACTTGTTACCTCACTGCACACAAGGGCGTCGGAAATATTTACGTACGCTAATCTGTTGACCAATCTGTTGGTCAATTACGACATTGACTAACGCGCGTGCAGCGGTGACACCATTTTGTGTGGTTATAAGGTCCTCAAACGTCATGGAGGCAACCAACTTTTGAGTATCGGCATCACACCTGACATTCAGCTTAAGATCAGAAAATTTTCCACTCATCGGAAATGCTCACTGAGCCATCAGCTCCCCCAGCTTGTAATCGTTCAACAGAAGAATGAAAGAGATTGCTTCAATAGACCTGGATAAGAGCGCTTGGAGCTGGGACACAGAATTCTGCTCGGCCTAAGAAAGGATGAGCTAGGGTACCACGAGCCGAAAGATGAACAACCTTCCAAGCTTCTTGCTCATTGCCAGACGATGCCCGCAATACTGTGTGCTCTCCGGGTACAGAGTGGAATAGGTGAGGGTTCTTATCTAGAAATTCCTTCAATGCGAAAAGGTTTTTCTGTACAGTTACCAAAAGCTTGTCCTCGAAGTTTGATTGTTGCGGGCCGGGAGACCTGTACGTTGTCAGAATATGAACAATCAACCATAAGGGTTCTAGATCATACCCCTGCTTGATTAACTTGTCTTTCCACAGTGACCGAACTAGACGTGCGAAATACATGGCAAAACCCTCCCGTCGACCACTAAAGATGGCACTACCAGAACTGTCGCCTGAAAAGTGCCTGAGCTCCCGTTGAAGTCTGACTACAGAAGGCATACTCACTTGTGCCATAAGTCACCCGTTCCGTCCAAATTGGTCGCTCCCCAAAATCGTAGAAAGCTTGCTTAGCAACATTCGCAATATCGGGACTAATTGTACAGAGAGTGCCACTGGCTGATTGCTCTCCAGTATCCAGAAAAGTATTTCCACTTGCAAGTCCGAGTAACATAGCACACGTTTGGTCTCTTCCAAAACTAAAAAAAAAGGATGAGATAAGACACGCGTCGATAAATATCAACACACCTGTCTCTAAACTCGATTATTGGCTGCACTACTCCCTCGGTCTGGACTTCCTCTATGACCGCTTTGAGATAGTCCAAAGCTCGCCTTTTGACCAAAAAGGTAACACCGACATTTGTAAGGATCATGAATTGTCGCGAAGGCTCGGAGAACTGAGTTGCAAGTTCATTTATCACCGGGGGCGAAGGAACAACTGAAGTAGGGGCTGATTCACGGGGAATTGTTGCCATCGCCCATGTCCGACCTGGGATGGCAAGTAAGGTGGCATATTCAGTTAGAGGAGGACGGTGATTCGCGCCAGTGCCGTATGATGAAGGACCGTATACTGGTTGTTGAGATTGTCCTTGTGGCTGTTGCGAAGGCGGATTTAGTTGCCCAAGCGAGCCAATTCGAGTCAGATCCGGGGCAGTGCAAAGGAGAAAGTCCGTGCCATCCGTATCACCTGGCTGGGCTGAAACCATTAATCCATCCAAATAACACGAGTTTTCAAGTCCTGACACAATGAAAGGGCGGGACGGAGGCTGTGGCTGCGAGCTTCGTGTAGAGCCATTGTATGAGGGGGGATGGTGCGGACTTGATTGTTCGTCTGGGTGCAATAGATTAGGGGGTGGAAGCCGCACATGAATGAGTTGCAGAGGTCGCATATTGCCCGAAGGCGCATACGAAAAACTGTATGCCGAGGTTGATGGAGAGAAGTACAGGCGTACGCCATTCATGGTGATCGCTATTAATTGAACCCCTGTTCGCGATTCATTCGGGTCCAGTACATGTAGAGCAATGATCTGGAAGTTCGAAGGGGTAAGAGCAGGGGAGCCTGGTGCCTTTTCCTGTGCTGATTTGTAAAGATTGGACATGGTTTGTATGTGGTTCACAGCCTTTTCGCCGCTTGGCTGGTAGACGGATATCGAGTTTCTGGCGGACAAGGTGTAGAAGAGATTGCGATTTGGATCCGAGACTACAGCCACGATACGGTCTAGGAGTGGGAGTCAATCATTGCAAGTCAACGACTATATGAACTACTGACCTTCTGACTTTGGGGAGGTGAATCTTGGGAAGAGGCTCTGCACACTGCCAACAGAGTGGTTGACTATATGCACTCGTTTCGCAAACCATGATTCGCTCTGCTGATAGTGCAGTTCGTATAGACAGCCATCTTGGGATCCACACATGAAAATACGCCCATCAGACAATCCCACAACAGAAGTCATTTCGATGTCAGTCGAAACCGTCATGTCTGTTGCATACATCTTAATTTCTTTGCGGGGAGAATTATTAGGACCGAGGACGGTGGACATCGATAACCCAATCAAAAGAATTGAGACGGGTGTGCAGATGACCATGACGGACGTTATTTCATCGACAAAAACACCGATTTTTGGTTTTACGACAGCTACATGGGTGATGACGTCCGGCTGGTCAATAAAGGAACTTATGTCTTGACTTTAAAAAAATCACATCAGTTTTCAAAGAGGCAAGAGGGAGCGCCTACATACCCCTCAATATAATCCCAGAGAAATAGCTTATGATCTATTGAGATCCATACACGCTCGATTTCGGGTATTAGACCCATGTGTGAAGTGACATTGGTAGCTGGGAAATTTAGCCCAGCGCCATAGACCATTTCATAGAACTTACTGTTATAATACTGAAACAGTGCTTCAGGAATGCCCACAAGCCTCCTCTTCTGAAATGGCACCCGATAGTCATCGGGGAAGACACTATACAGTGCTGACGACTGCCCACCAGCTAGCAAAGGAAGTGAATTTAAGATATATAATGAGTTATTGGCAGCTTACGGGTTGTCAGCATATCACCAATATCTGGTATTATCTGGGCATCCTTCATGAACTGGTCATGCAACACGCGACTTGCACTTTGAAGACCTGGAAGGTCCAAGACAGAAACTGGCCTCACTTGAGGTTGATTCTGGCGAAACAATGATGATGATGTCGCTGTACTCTGCTGCGGCCGATACGACGCAGAAAAGGGGAGTAGTGCAGCCATTAGTGTGGCGTTCCGCACAAGTTGAACGCGTTCGAAGCAAATCTCACAACACCACGTGCGACTAGTTGCATTGTTTGCCAACTGCAGCCGTACATCCAAAAAAGAAAAATGTTACACTTTATAATACGTCATCTCTTCCCTGTCACCTCGTTTAATTTTCTGCTTGATCCTGGGTAAGACAGCTACATTAGAGATATACCTGAGGATGGGTGTGTAATAAGTGTACCCAGTGATATTGAAAGGTGCGCAATCATCTCGACGCTTTGCTCGTGGTCGGCCCAGGCGAGTTAATTTCCTTTTGTCTGATACATTACATGCAGTCTAAGTTGGTATTCGCATAATATAGATGGTCGAAGTAATGTCGAACTATTCAAGGTGAATCGATGGAAATCCTCTTCCGACCAGGGCAGACAAGCCCATAAGAGCGGGGTGAGCTTGGGTTTCAAGGAATCCTTCTCCTGCTTCTTCCCACTCTTCAAGGGGTATTCCCAGGACACAGTCCATACAGCTTGAAGATAACAACTGGGATGAATACCATTACCTTTATACCCCAATCCACTAACACACTACATGCATTCGTAGTATTCCTAACGCAGGATACCATACATAGTGCTCTTCTCTGCGTACCACTCTTTCAACTCCCGACAGTCGCAGGATTATGGTGGCTACCACCCAGATGACCCCCGAAGGCGGGTGCTTTGAAACGGAACCCAACGCCCTTGGTGGCGCAAAAGACGAGGGTAGCAATGAATCTGTGGGAGGTGTAGTTGAAATCTTCATCTTACCCCGTAGAGGCTTGTGGGACGTGAGGTGAAGTGAGCTTCCGGTGGCGAAGGCTTCTGGCTGAGCAGGTGGGTTGTGAATCCTAGCTATGAGGAATCGGGCGGTTCGCTAGAAAACTCTGGATTCCGGATGGGCGTGATTAAGAAATGGGCAGTTACCAAATATTGCTACCGGGGGACACCTCACTTGATATCTATCTACTGCAGGCTTCAGCGAACTGGTCTCTGCCGACCAACAAGTTGGTTCTACGATATCGCCCAAGACAAGACATTTCGTGTCGCCGCCAACAAGACCCCCGCCACATTACAGGAAGATCACCCTCACCGGCTAGTCCCTATAACAGCCTATAACGCATGGCTGGTAGCGCCTCGAGAAGTCTCAGATCGATCATTTAAGAGGTGTGCCCGCGTGGCATATGCTACGTCATGTACCCGAAAGGTTGGATGCTGTCATTTACCATCAATCGCCGATTAACAGTTAAGGTTGTTAAGGTTGATTGCTGTCTACCGCTGTTGACCATCCGTTGAACCCGTAATGAAACAAACACTCAGACTCGAACTCGAGAAGACTCGGTGACCTTCAGGTGCTTTCAGATGCCGCTGGGGTGTCTCTTAATGCATCTCAAGAACCTCTGATACTTGGTTCGCGGGGGTGATACTAAACTGCATTTTTCCTTCATAAGCGATGAATGTGATATATATTTCATGGGAATTCTCGAATGTCGCTTGGCGAACTAGTGATTGAATGGTACGGATATCTCAGCATACTCGTCCTACAGATCGACTGGATAACCATGACACTGTAACGTTAAACGCTCCTCGATATCATTAATTACGACCAACGACTCGCAGCTAATTTCCTGCGACAAATGGCACCACCCAGCACCAGTGCACCACCAGTGCACCACCACCACCGCGAGCATTATCAATGACATATGGCGACTCTGATAGACTCGGATCCTCAGACCTTCCTACGTCACCTTCCTATTATCACGCAACATTCTGAACGACCAGAGCTACTATCTCGGAGAAGTGGTCTGCAACAAGAACATCGATAAAAGGTATTGACATCAGTACAGATGCCATTTTGATGCCCTTTGATGCCAGCGGTGTTTTCTTCGAAACCTCGACAACGTGACACATTGCAGCCTTATTCGAAAAGACGCGTCACCCGAAGAAAATGAGACCTGGTGCTGGAGCCTGGTATCACTGTGTCGATGCATATGTTTCCTTAGGATACCCGTGATTGGTACCGCGCGGCGCGGAGGGGTAGTAATTGCAGTGACATACCACCCGCGCAGGCTATGACAGGCACATAAGACAAATGTAAAATGCCTCGACCAATGATGGTGGCTTGCGAGTTGAACAAAGAATCTTTAACCCCACCGATCACTTGCACCTCATTTGCAAAACTTTGGAATCTATTTAGAGCTGACACAGCATAGTGGTGAACTGAGCAGATTACGTAAAGGTAGACAGATGGTTGCCGTGAGAACATCGGACGCCGGAAAGGCTCTGCTTGATATCTATAAATAATCATATATAGTGGATAAGGGATCTTTGTATTGTCATTTCTCGTCCGGAACGGTTGTTGTAAATTCTCTCCTGCTATTCTTTTCTAGTCTCTCCTACGAGTGGGGCAGGGCCCGCTTTTTTATCTCTACTTGTTCATTAAATCACGACCAGTTATCTGATAGTATACCATGGGGGAATCTTGGTTCCAGAGCGAGTTCCTCAATCCGAGGAGACTTGTTTTCAATGTCATCTTCTATGGCATCCAATTAGGCCTTTTTGCCCTTGGGTGGTATCTACAAGTAAGTCTAGTTCACCCCCTCAATCCCACAACTCCTCATTACAGTTCGTAACAGGCCACGGACAAGAAACTGGCTGCCCTTAATGCTCTGACATGGTCTGTCTGGACGTCGCGTGGTGCTGGTCTCACCCTCGCGTTCGATGCCGGTCTGCTCCTAGTCCCCATGCTGCGCAATGTCATCCGTGTTGTGCGCCCAAAGCTTGCATGGCTCTTCCCCGCAGACGAGAACATCTGGTTCCATAGACAGGTTGCGTATTCAATGGCGTTCTGGGCGATGGTGCACACTACAGCCCATTATGTCAATTTTTTCAATGTCGAACGTACTCGTAAGTGACGGAGTCTTTTTCGGAATCGAACACTCCTTATCTACCTTTTTTTTAGAGGTTCGTGTGGAGTATGCATTGCAGATCCATTACACACAGGCCGGCGGTATCACGGGTCATTTTATGCTCTTGATCATGGTCCTCATGTATACCACCGCACACCACAAGATCCGCAACCAATGTTTTGAAGCTTTTTGGTACACTCATCACCTTGCGTTCTTCTTCTTCATCGGACTTTACACCCACGCCACTGGTTGTTTCGTCCGTGACTCCACGGACCCCGACTACATCAGCACGTTCCCCTTCTACTCTACACAACACTGCCTTGGCTACGAGAGCTGGAGGTTCACTATCTGGCCTGGCATTTTGTACTTTGGTGAAAGGATGTACAGGGAGTATCGTGCCAGAAGAGCAACAAGGTTGTCCAAAGTCCTCGTTCATCCTAGTGGGGCTATGGAACTTCGGATCATCAAGCCCAGTTTTAAGTATACAGCAGGCCAATGGCTCTTTATTCAAGTCCCGGAAGTTTCCCGATGGCAATGGCATCCTGTGTGTGACGAGTAGTTCCTCTTTTATGTTGTCCTGACCGTTGAAATTTTCCTAACATAGTTCACTATCACTTCTGCTCCTGAAGATCCCTATGTGTCCGTTCACATTCGTCAGGCCGGTGATTGGACTCATGCTCTGGGAGAGCGGCTTGGCTGTGGCCCATCCGTCGTCGCTGCAATGACGAAAGCAGCTATGAAGGGCATTGAAAAAAATGAAAACGAGTACGGTGGCACTCGCGGTGAATATGTCGAGCTCGATTCTGTTACTCTTTCCCGGTCGCTGCCTCAGGTTAGAATTGATGGGCCTTATGGTGCTCCTGCAGAGGATGTTTTCGACAACGAGGTTGCTGTGCTCATTGGCGCTGGCATCGGTATGTCAATATTGAACTTTTTCGTCGATGTTTATTAATCGCGTTTAATTAGGTGTCACTCCCTTCGCATCGATTTTGAAGCACATCTGGTACCGTCAGAAGAAAGGTAGCCTTGGTCATCTCCGAAAAGTCGAGTTTTTCTGGGTTTGTCGTGATGCCCCCTCGTTCGGCTGGTTTCAGACCCTGCTGCAAGAGGTCGAGGAGGCTCAAGTTGACCGTAAGTTCCTCGAGTCCCTCGATACAGAACACAATTGACTCACATGCGGCGTCCAGCCGGCTTCCTACACATCAATATCTATCTCACTCAAAAGATCGGTGAAGATATGTTTTGGAACCTCGCTGTCAACGGTGCTGGTGCCGAATATGATCCCCTCACGCTACTTCGCACTCGTACAATGTTCGGCCGCCCCGACTGGAAGAGCATCTACCGCAGGATCAGGGAAGCAATCGAGATCGGTCAGTACCTCCCTGGTAACAATGTGCATGTGAAGACCAAAGTTGGCGTAAGTTCAGGTCATCTGTCTTCCTCCTGATCATTCTCATGGTTGTCCTCGCAGACCTACTTCTGCGGCCCGGGTGTTCTAGCGAAAGGCATCAAGGCAGCAACTGTTATGCATAGTAACAACACTGTTGAATTTACGTTTGCCAAGGTCTGTTTCTCTCCCTTATTTTATTATTAATCCCCATTGACGTTTGCGTTAAAGGAACACTTCTAGATATTTATTCAAGCGAGTTGTTACTCTTGGGTTAACTCCGAGATCGCTCCTTGTTGCAATGCTAAGTTTACTATTATTATGTACCAAGAAGTCGCAGGGAGAAATGGAGATTCAACTATATGTATCTGATATTTGCGGAGTATATCATGCGTTATCAATGACAATCGATTTCTATCTCCAAGCTATTATTGAAGGCTATTTATTATTAGGTGGGAGAGAAAGGAACTCATCGACATGACATGATAGAAGTTAGTATGCTCTAGGCTCTAGCGGAGGCTGTGCGGTAGGATATGGTTGCGATAGTGGTTGGAGAAGCCTGAACAAGATGTGGGCGGTGATGCAGGAAACTTCCCAGTGCTAATAGGACTGGCCCGACTGGGTGCCCCGATTGAACATGAACTGATTCAAGTTGGCAGCCCTGTGATATTATGACATCTAGGATATGATCAGGTTCAAGGAACATACACAGGCTCGTTCTGTCAGTTGGCTATATTTAGTAGCTATGCACAATGTGCACTGTTCATCGTTGGGGCGTTAACAGGGGGCACGGGAAGCCTTGGCTGATGCCGGTGCCAGTGCGGGCTGTCATAGCAGTCAGTGATCATTTCCCATCGGTTTAAGTCAGGCTTTGCTAGCTCCAAAGTATTACTACTGTTCATTAACCATTATTGTATAAGGTCTATGAGTCTCTCTTCAGTACATAATGATAGAGAATTTCCAAGAAGCAAACTACACATTTTCACGATAGTCAGACGGAGGTGGACGCCTTTGACTTAATTTGACTGATGCGACACAGCAGACGAGAAGAGAAGCGTGCTTTTTGGACCTACATGTACTTATCTGACGTTTGTATCGGATCTTGCGATGCCAGTGCAAGGCCCTCAGTGAACTTTAAATAGATGCCAATCCTGACACCTGTCGCAAAATATTGTTGGTCAACGTCAGATTTCGCAATGAAATGTATTTCGTGATCTCTCACTGCGGTGACTGCTCAAGTCGTCACACTGGAAATCGCTGGCCTCTACCGAACATTGATCGTGTTTAATGACATGAAATAGTGCAGCTGATGCAACTACCTCACAAGCCTCATCCGCTTTTTGACAGGTGTATCATAAGTGACCGACGCCTCCGATGGGACACGTTTCCTGGCACCCGCACCCCACCCATCCGGACCGAGCAGCAGCACATCAGGCGAAGAGTCGAGCAGCCATATATGTTCGTCCGTATCCTCGTCTTCATCCCTCGTATTGCCCAGGGTGTCAGGAGAGTCGTTTAAAGAGTGAGCTGAGGGATCGAGCTCATCATGGTCTGTGTCGAGCGGCGTAAGGCTTGAGCTACGGCCAGTGAGAGGACTCGAAGATCTTCCAGTGAGGTATGGACTAGAGCTCCTGCCCATAGGTATGGGGCTCGAGCTCCTACCTGACGTATTTGACTTGGCGCGTGCTGGTGGTTTCTTTACGGGTGTAGCGGCCACGAGTGTGATTGCTAGTGCTGCATGGGATTGAGAGGACTGGGAATGGGAATCGGTACGCCCAATGACGCGCTTTGTGGTTGTAGCGGCCTTTGCGTCCGTCTGAGATACTGCAGTTGCTGATCGCTCTTTCCCCTTCCATGTACGCGACATGCTGATCTCCCGGGTCAATGCGCGCTGAAGCGTCTTGTCCTGCGTCACGCCCACACTTGCTGCACGCTCTTTCTCTTTCTCCTGGGCGAGGGATACGGAAAGAGAACGAGAGCGTGAGCGGGCACCTATCGTTGCTGCACTCTGTGATCCTGCTGCTGTGCGCGATGCAGTAGACGATGATTGATGGGGGCGAGAACTGGAGAGGGATTTTCCTGTGGATGGTCCGGGAGAAGGGGGGACATCAGAGAAGGGAGAGTTGGGGAACAGTTTGGAGCGGAGGAGGGCGCATTTCTCTGGGAGTTTCGATTTGAACCTAGAACAATTAGTCTTGGTACGGATGCATGAGAAGTCAACACCCACAAAGGCTCAACCACTTCCTCGCAAAACTTTTGCATCCAATCACGTTCATTCTTGTGCCCAGTTCTTTGAATAGTTTCTGTACGAGATGTATCCGTGAGAGATACGAGCTGCCACATTGAGAGCTTGTCCATGAAGGACTCGAGACGCTCAACTGGCGAAGGGACGATCATGTTTGGTGCTTCTTTCTTCCTCTTCCGCAAGCGCCTTTCTTTGACGGGTGAGATAAAAGGAACACTGCTTGCGTGTGGTACTTCAACAGGTGGTAAGGGTGTGCAGGGTCCAGGAAGAGACAGTTTGAGGAAATACAGCAGAATCTGGATCTGAACTCTGGCAATGATATTATGATACGCACGGAACAGGGAAATGAGTACTTACTCACGCTGCTCCATGCGCTCGAGCCAGGAGGTTCTCCACTTGTCCTCTAGCATCACGGTGTCTTCTTTGTTTAAACGCACGCTACCCTCTGCGCTGTCAGTCTTCTCGTAGCCAAGTGCATACCACATCATGATCTCCTCTGCTTCGCCTGCACCACCACCATCAGCAAGGATCTGTGGGAGCTCCTTGTGGTACTTATTGGCAGCTGCCCGAAGAGACAGGAGGAGGGGTTCGATGAAAGTGTGAAGGGGATGGGGTTGGTCTTCTTTGAGATCGGGAGGTGGTTGAATGCGGAGAAAAGAGGGAACTAAAAGAGAGATAGGCATGATTGACTGTGAAAATGCCTTGATTGAAGATACGAAACGATTGGAAGTAGGAACGTACGTGAGGAAGCCATAGAAAGTGAAGGTAAGTGCGTTGGACGAATAAAGCAGGGTCTGCTGGGTCTTGATCTTTGAATGGGTAGTCTCTACTGAGAGTATTTTCTTGAGCAGGTGTCCATTTGACTGCTGCTGCTGTTTGTAAATTAACAACTTGAATTGACATCAGCGCGACCGCGATCCATAGACTGATTACTTCAAAGTGCTACTGACGCGTTGATATTTTAGCACGTGATCGCGGTCACGTCCATTCTCGAAGAAACCCAGTTGGAAAAGCACAATTTGAACGTTGGCGCCCCCATACTTATATAACGCGTAAACAAGACGAGCTCACGGACGCTGGAACTCACACACAGGCGCGGCAAATTCAAATTCTAATGGAAGACGCGTATAAAGCGTTGAAGGATATATGGGGCTTTCCTTCTTTCAGGTTGTCTCAAGCACAGGTAATCGAGTTCTCACATCCAAAGTAAAACACTTGCATACATTTATTCACTCAGGTGATTGAACGCCTGATCATAGACAATGAGAATGCACTTGTTCTGTACCCCACTGGAGGTAAGCATTGCGACTCGCTTTCAATTTCAATTTGCTCACACCGTTACACTACATAGGGGGAAAGAGTCTCACTTATCAAGTTCCAGCGTTATGCCTTCCGGTAATGTAGTTACATGTCCTGCGCATATCTCCGCTGAAGTTATTGCAGGGACTAACTCTTGTCATTTCTCCTCTCATTGCTCTGATGAAAGATCAAGTCGACGCATTGGTCAATCGTGGAGTGAAAGCTGCCAACCTGGACAGCACATTGGATGTAAACCAATCAGCCTGGGTTAAAGAAGAGGCAATTTCAGGCCGTCTAAAACTGCTTTATGTAGCTCCAGAAAGGTTTGCATTCAATCATAGTCTATGCGCTATTCTGACCGCCTCTTCTAGACTGAATAATGAAGGCTTCATTGCGATGATGAGAAACGTAAAAATATCCCTGTTAGCCGTCGACGAGTCGCATTGCATCTCACAGGTGTGTTTGGTATCGATTATCCTTGGAATTGACCCTCATGAACGATGTAGTGGGGTGCAAGCTTTCGGCCCGATTATCTGAAGGTACTTGTTTCTTGCACTTGCTCGGGCTTGCGCTCATTGGTGATAGATTGCACGCTTTGCAGAGGAGATGGATGTAGGGCGTGTCCTCTGCCTGACAGCAACCGCTACTCCGAATGTGGCAGAAGACATTTGTAAATCCTTCTTCATTGACCCAAAAAAGGGCGTATTTCGTACTCCAGTGTACCGGCCTAAGTATGATCTCTCGTGTGGAATTAGTTGCTCCCCTAATCACAGTGTTAAATGGCTATGTAGTCTGGCCTTGCAGGTTCGAGTTGCAAACGCTCTAGACCAAAAACTCGACACTCTTATTCCTTTCCTGAAATCGCGGACCGGACCTGCAATCATATATGTGACACTGCAGAGACATACTGATGAGGTTGCCGGTCATCTTCGTCCTCATGGACTGGAACCATTAGTGTATCACGCTGGATTGGGTAATGAAGAGCGTGCACGCGTCCAGCAACAATTCATGGAATCCAAGAAAGGGATTATCTGTGCTACCATCGCTTTTGGTATGGGGATCGATAAGGGTGAGTAGCTGTTTCAGATTCTCGAACAGTGCATTAACTGGTTCAAGCCGACATTCGTCATGTTGTTCACTTGTTTATGCCAAAGACCCTGGAGAACTATAGTCAAGAAGTTGGCAGAGCGGGACGTGATGGTTTGCCATCCACGTGCTTAATGTTCCTTTCCGCACCAGATATCCCTATTTTGGAGGGATTTTGTCGTGGTGATACATGCAGCAAGAGGAGCATCCACCTATGGCTTCAAGAAGTAGCGCTCAAAACACCTGAAAAAGATGGCACATTGAGCTTCAGCCATTACCAACAATCTAAAGAGTAAGTTAGTCTGTGAATCTCTTCTGCACAGGCAGTCTTACATTTCGTAATGCATTCAGATATGATATTCGTGTACGAAAGTTCTTTCCTTGGAATTTGCATTGCCGCTCACTGTTTGTCAGGCTAACGTCCTGGGCTTATGCTATGCACAACTCGAGCTTGATTACAACTACATCCGTGCAGTGACACCATTTTACTCTCAGTATGATATATCGTCGCGCACAGCCGATGGCTTGCGGAGAGTACTTGGTGATAACTCCGAGATAGCAACGGCGATTAAGATGTATTGGACCCCCCGGGGTTCTAGTTATCAGGCATGTGACCTTCGCAAACGCTGCGTTTCTCCCTACTGACCAAGCGCTCCAGACTGATGTAGTACTTACAGCTCAGAAGTCAGGGAAGGACCGTGCAGATCTCGCGAGAAAAATAAGTGATTGGGAGCTCAGTGGTACGGATTCCTTCCCCCCTGGCATTTGTTCGAGACTGATCTGTATGTTTAGGTTGGGTTAACACGAAGGCTTCTCAGGTCAGAGGGGTAAGTGTACTACTTCAACCTAGCAATTTACCAACTAAAAGATTGGTGCAGCGATACAAGGTAATCAACGCTCTCCCGAAGGAGCAGGAAGAAATAAAAAATATCGCCGAGAAGATGTACAAGCGTATGCTTGAAAGTGAGGAGGAGGCCATAGCCAAGCTTCGGCAGGTGATTCAGTTCGCTACTAATGACGAATGTGAGTTTAATATGGTCGCAACTATGAGTATCTGTTACCTACTCGGGTATAGGTTTGGCACAGGGCCTTGTTTCATATTTCGGGGATCATGGAACCATTCCAACCGGCCTATGTGGATCATGCAGCTTCTGTCAAACGGGTGACGGTATAACATTTGAGCCAGAGGCTATCGGTCGACCTGATCCCATGAAGATTAAGGCTATTCTGCAAGCATGTCCCGAACGTGACGACCCTCGCCTTCTCGCACGCATGGCATTCGGCATTACTTCTCCTAGGTTGACAGCAGGAAAGTGGTCCACCAGTCATCCGCTATTCGGAAGTATGGTGTCAGCTGATTTCCATGCTCTGGTGGAGGCTTTTGACAAAGAATGTGCAAGAGCAGGCTATGCGGTGGCTGACGTGACCCCTCCCTCCACAGCAACCAGCAAGAAGCGCCCTTCCTCTTCGTACAGCCGTGGTGGATCAAGTAGAGGAGCAGGAAGTACTAGCAAGAGAGCCCGGAGAGGTTAAACCAATTATTTCAACGGACTACATACTTATACCTTCGATTACGTAATTCACTTTGGATTGTTGAAGCACCAGCATGGACTTGAGCTTCAAGTAGATGTAACCGCCGCCCCCAATTGTCATCGTCGCACTTTCTAACCGAGCCAGCTTGACCACTATTACTACTATGTCTGCTTCGACGCCGGCAGCCTCGTCTTCTGGAGGTGTTTCTCCCACTAACGCCAGTGCTCCTGATGTCACTCAGAATGTGGGCTTAATCGACCGTCTTGTATTGGAGTATCTTCGCTCTCGAGGGCATAAGGATGCAGAAAGAGCTCTCAACGAATCAATTGACGGCAATGTGGATGAATCTGCGAAGACCGTATCTGCCGAAGAACTCATCAAGAGTCTTGCAGTTTATGCACAGAAACCATCGCGGCCTGGAGATAATGTGCTGAAGGAAAGTGCAAACGTTCTGCAAGAGCTTACGACGATGGGCAATCCGCCAAGTATACATAACTTGATTGCCAGCCTTGGGACTGTTGGTGCCGAAGATATTCTGTCTGTTGATCCAACCGACAAGGAGGAGGGATTCCGAGAGCTGGAAGCATGGGTAGAAGGATCACTGGATATGTACAAGGTACTTTGAGAGTATAGCACCCGCCATAGATGCATGTTAATTTTATGCAATAGCCCGAATTTCGACCTATTATGTTTCCCATATTCTGTCACTTCCACTTGGATCTTGTGCAGCGAGGGTTCAAGGAAGCTGGTACGTCTAG
Source organism: Rhizopogon roseolus (assembly GCA_930272055.1). NCBI lineage: Eukaryota > Fungi > Basidiomycota > Agaricomycetes > Boletales > Rhizopogonaceae > Rhizopogon > Rhizopogon roseolus. The sequence continues at coordinate 202,330 of CAKNEV010000006.1, forward strand.
ATTGTCTTATACAACATATGTTCAACCATCTCTTTCTGCATCTCCCAGCTCTGCGCTTTCACGACAAATATTCACCGTCTTTAGCCCCGATGCATCACGCTACCCTACATCATCTATCGACTCTCCTTCTTCCCTCACACGTTCAGAATGATGACCTCGCACAACGCTTCAAGAACGAAAAATATGTTATCAGAATGAGCCGCTCGGGTTTCAGCTTGCTGGTTGGATGGCTGACAGAAGGAATTGGAGGTGAAGCCTCTGGCGCAGGGGAGGGCTTCTCTGGCGAGAAAGGAAAGAGAGGCAGAGCAGCAATCATGCGAGTGGTGAACAACCATCTTCGCTTTGATGGTAAATTTCTAGCTTTTCGCGCAAATGCAGATAAGCTCAAAGCATAGGATAGTGACTTCCGCAAGTGCCACTGCAGTTTCGCCCAATGCATGGGAAGAATCAACTGGCTTGTTATCCCAGCTGATTCCGCAAACAAGCACTTCCGCTTCTTCCGCAATTCCTAATCCTCACGCATTCAACGCCTCCAAAGGCGAGTTAAAACTTGGACCAGCGCCTATATCTGAAGAATTGCGCGCGGAGACCGAACGCGTCATCCGAGAGCAATCTGTACTGGACCGTGATCCAAATGCTCAATATGATTTGCAGTACCTGCGGCCCCCAGCTATCCCAGGGGTTGTCTCACCTACTGAATCAGAGATGCCACCGCATCCTCCGTCATTCAAAACGGTTGATGTCCAAAGAGAGGTAGAGAAAGTGCGAGATGCAAGGAAACGGATACGGCTAGAACCCTCTGCGCTAAGTTCCGTTGACTTGAATTCTGCGCAAGGAGGCGCCGCCCGAGCTCGTGGTTTGCCCAGCATTTGCGCCTATACGCTGCATGACGTCGGAGAGGGGTGAGTAATTGAAACAAATCCTCGTATGTCCGAGCAAACCTAATTTGAGCAGTGCACCATGTTGTACCTTCTCGCCTGACCTAACTCTTATGGCGGCCGGCTTTTCTGAGAGCTACATTCGTATTTGGAGCTTAAAGAATGAAAAACTCAAGAGTTCAACAAAGGATTGTGAGTATTTTCATTCTGATGAGTAATAACCGCGATGTTTATTTGCATGCGCAAGCTGGGTCGTTGTCAAAATTACAGCAAAAAGGCGCAAGTACAACCCGAAAGCTCGTGGGCCATAGCGGCCCTGTGTACTCTCTTTCTTTTGATCCTTTAGGAGGATCAGCAGTGCCCCCGAGATACCTTCTATCTGCTTCAGCAGATGCAACCGCGCGGTTGTGGTCCCTCGACACAATGTCGAATGTTGTTGTTTATCGAGGGCATCAAAACCCTGTGTGGGATGTGCAGTGGAGTCCGATGGGCATTTACTTTGCAACAGCGAGCCGTGATCGAACCGCCAGATTATGGTCGACAGATCGTACATCCTGTTTGAGAATATATGCAGGGCACTTGAGTGACGTGGACGTAAGTGACCTCACCGAAGATACGTTTTTTATGGTTAATTTTTTCTCGTTTCTCAAGTGTGTCCGGTTCCATCCTAATGCGCTATATCTCGCCACGGGTTCAAGTGATTGGACTGCGCGGCTTTGGGATGTGCAACGTGGGGCATGTGTCCGCGTTTTCATTGGTCATCAAGGAAGCCTCTCGGCGTTGGCTATCAGTCCAGACGGCCGATATCTCGCCAGCGCAGGCGAAGATCTCGCAATTAACCTTTGGGACCTTGGCTCCGGACGACGTGTCAAAAAAATGACTGGGCATACAGCATCCGTATATTCTCTCTCGTTCAGCGCCGAGTCGTCCATGCTTGTAAGTGGAGGTGCAGACTGGACGGTGCGCTGTTGGGACGTTAGGGGTGCCGGTGGGCCCGGCAAACCGCAGGAGAGCGCTATTACTGAATCTACCATCGTACGCACAGTTGATGATGAAAACAATGAAACGTAGGTTTCATGACACATAGCGTGCGCCGGGATTGATTTGACATTATCATCAGGTCTGACCTTCTCGCGACATTCCCCACGAAACGGACACCCATCACCAATGTACACTTCACCCCCCGTAATTTATGTTTAGTAGCAGGGAATTATGTCGCTTCCGATTCGCGATAGCTACTCGCTTTGTTCGTACGTCCATGATGTTCATGTGGATATTCAGTAACGTATATGTTCATGTCAAATTCAATATATCATGTTACATCTCGCTGATTCTATAATCCCCACGCTAGTCCTCCAATCGGCTAGTCGTGCACCTCGTCTCCGCACTGGGCAATCCAAGTTTTGACCAATTGCAGGCCTTCAGGGTCGATCCCCCATCCAACTGCTATTGCCACTTTCTTTTGATCCTTGCTATATCCATTGTACTCGAGGAATCGCTTGATAGCCCTAATATCGCGGGGGATGATGTCGTAGCGATCTAACAGCATTTTTTCTGGAGTTAAGTGCTCGCGAGAGCTGTGTTGAGTGGATTGAGAAGATGCTGGTGAGCTTTGGAATTGTGCCTCTGTCTCTACATCCGCCTCGTTCATTATCTCGTCGTCGCCATTCTGACATCCAGCAGTAGGCGTCGTCGCTCCTTCTTCGTCACTTCCGGCGCCATTTTCGTTGCTCTCTTCCATACTGTCAGTCGTGGCTTCAGTATTGGTCGATTCCTGACTACTCTCGATGTAGTCTTCATCTTCTTCGTCTTGCTGTATCAAACTAAACACAAGCGATCCGACAAGAAACTGCAGCGTCACCGCACCTTTCTTTTTTCCCTCTCGATTTCGATATCGTCCAATTGTATCATGTAGATCTGTCGACCCTTCTCATCTTCATGAGCGAGCTGCGAGGACGACGGTTCCCCAAGCTCCTCGGAAGACTCTGCTGTCAAAGGGCGTGGCATTTGCGAGCGGCGGAATGTGTTAGATGAACGCATTTGTGAATACGAGTCAGTTCTAAACTTCATCGACTACTCGACAAGTACTTATATGTGTGGAAGGTACTTGCGTCGACTTTGTGGCTCAAAGGCCCACCCAGTCTTAAAGGTTGTATGTTCACGTCAGTCTTTCATCGTCGTTGAGCATGAGATGTCCTTGAAAACAAAGGACATTGCAACGGTGATCGTAATTGGGATGAATACGACAGGTATTAATATTTGGTCGTTGCTTGGATTTCCAGGGCGGTACGATGGTCGGCCAGCTATGATGCGAATAGTTCATGGACTTGCTGGTCGTGGAATAGTCATTGTGAAGTGCCTATGGTGATGTTATAATTAACCGTGTACACAATGATAGTATATATAGCACTCGATACCTGGCCATACCCTCAAATTTGTGAAAGAGAGGGGTGGCCACACCAATAAGAAGTCACGTGTATGTAGACAAAGCATATGAAGTTGCGCTCATCCACATAGTATACTACAAACCACATAGGCTGGCACGAAACCACGAGTTCTAACGGTACCTGCAGAAACTGTCTAGCGTTGCTAGGACCTGCATTTGGCTTGATACTGAAAGTTTTAGACACACATAATGGACAATGATGCCGTGATGGAGGGCAGCAGCACCTCCGTGCAAGTAGCGCCGCGGCTTCCCAGTGTTGGGATGGAATATGCCTCCCCTTCAATGCGTGCGTATAACATTTCGCCAAGTAACTGACTGCGCTTAACTGTGCTCTTCTGGCTTCGCCTTCAATGATAATAGCCAACGTCCTCCCTCCCGCTCGCGAGTTTCGAGATATCCAAGTCAAGGTACACATTCGTCGTCCAGAAAAGGACTCCTGGGCATACCTCGGACGTGCCCTGGTGTCACAGGAAATCGTCGGCCAGTCTTCTCGTGTCGGTAAGCGTCGTATCACTCGCCAGATTACATTCGATCTTGAATCATATCCCCTTGTAGTTATTCGGTCCTTGGCATCTGGCAAAGTCCTTGTCGCATTTGGAGAGGTGATATACTACCTTACTTTACCTTCATAAAGCTAACTATCTTTGACCTTGGCACAGGTATCTGAGTTGCAGGCTGAAAAGCGCGGCAACTTCGTTGTCGTCGGCTGCGTGGAGGGTTCTCGAGTTGTCTCGTGGTCTTTGAATGTGATCATCCAGCCCTCTCGATCGTGTCGAACCAAGCTAACACGGAGACGTAGGCCTTGAATAATTCTGAAACGCTGCGCCTGCTTGCAAGCATTGAGCTCGCATGCTATCGCTGCAGGCTCGCGGTGGGTGATCCGCGAACCCATAACAAATCCCGTCGACGCATCGAGCGAGTCATTAAAGAGGATAGGCGCAGGAGACACAGGCGTCGTAAAGACCAGGATGCAATGATTGACGCATTTGAACAGCACCACTTGGACGAGGATAGGCCAGAATCGTGAGCGCCAGTCAACTCTTGAAAATGGATGGATTAGAGCGCGAGACGTGTAATCAACTACCACCCAGTGTTGAAAGGTGCGCAGGGACATGCACATTGTACTCTAAACACTACTTCCCTTGATGATTTCTGTTCTCGGGCACCCACGACTTGAACGTGTATTATCTAGACGACTCGATGTTCCATATATATGTTTGCGACTTGACACTCGATATCCATCCCCCATCGAACGACTACCTTGTCTTCGTATCTTGTTTTAACTACTGTGCCGTTTTCCTGTTGTTCAAGTACTGAGTCCTATAGAGTCCTATGCAATCTTTTATTTGACGCATCGTACATGGGTATCGAGTAACGCGCACAACTTGATATTTGCGCTCCCTAATAGGTATCGATGTCCTCTTGTATTATCCCAAGCGAATGACGCCCCAACGAGGAAAAAAAAGACAGCATGTATCTGACAAATATGAAGGGAATGGATGCTGAGATAAATAAATAGTGTAGGTAATGAGTGCGATGAAGTGTCCAAAAAAAAACAGTGAAAATAAAGACAATACCCCCTCAAGGAAAGAGAGCAATCCGCAGTGCAATGAAGAAACAAAATCTGCGCAGTGCGATATGAATAATACATCACGAAGGGGGTGGCGAATGCGACTGCGAGGGCAATGAGTCGAATGCACTATCAGCATAAGCAAGGTCGCTCGGGCCCGAATACACAGTATGTGACGACATTGGTCTTTGCGCTGGCTCGGGTATCCGACGCTCTGAATACTGCGGCGGAAGTTCTACTATGCCATCGTCGTCTGGCATAACATCTTCCACGTCGGTATGCAGGATGAATCGAGTGGGATTTTTGTATGCCGTGTGGCCAGCCATCGCGGCCTTTCGTCTGCCAGCGGATGATATAGAGGAACTTCCTGCCTCTCCGTACCCGACGAAGCTGTCGTTGTTAGAGTTCTGGCGTGAATGATTGAATGGTATAGTAGGGGGATCGATGACTGCGTAGCTGCCAGTACTGGCCTGGTGTGAATGAGTGCCGGGTTTGGTGGGTGAAGCGATCTGATTGACAGAGTCTGCTTGGTATGGAAACGGATAAATCGGTGGAATGTGATTATAATTGTTCGCTTCGCGATCGACATCCAGAGACGGGAGTCGACGTAGTTGGCGATTTGAAGAAGACATGACGTATGTAGAACGAGATGCTCTTCGCTTACGCAACAAGAACATGCCAAGGGTGACAAAGACAGCAAGCGCTACCAAACAGCCAATCACTGTACCGACGACAGTAGCAGCAGTACTGCCTGATGAAGTACTTTGACTGGACGTTGGTGAAGCACTAGATGATGTGGACGTTACTTCACTAGTGGTAGATGAGGGGACAGACGCAGTCGATGACGGGGAGTTGGCGTTGAGGCACGAGGCATCATTCGAAAGCGAGACCGTCACGATGTCAGAGCTACCACCTTCTCTGCCCTTAGAATCCGTCACCACAAATACGAGGTCCGTCCCTGAGCGAACATCCGCAAGCCAACTGTAGCTGGAGCCAGTCGGAGGGTGAAGTACGACAGACTCTCCGCCAGGGATAAGCGCCTATAAAAAGATAAACACCACCATCACTATGATGAAGTCGGTGATGATCTGACCGTAATAGTGATAGGTTGGACTGCGCCATCATATCCATCAAATATATACCCACTATGGTAGTATTATTAGTAGATCACTGCCACAAGGTAGGTTAACAGCTTACCTGCATTGCTGGAGTGCTGAAGGCAAATCAAACGTGAAATCCACAGATGGACCTGTAGTGTTACAGTTGTTCTTTGCAACAGGGTCACCGACAGTTAAGACAGTTGTTGTCCCACCTGAGCCAAATGAGGTGGCGTCAGACATAGTGAGCAAAAACCGGCTTCCACTCATAAATGGTAATTGTGATATTGAATATGAGCCTTTGCCATTGCTGAAGGCTGACGTTGGTACAGATATATTCCGCGGGACCTCAAAAATCTAGCAGGCATAATATTAGTGCATAATCGGTGCACTTGAGGCGATAATGACGACGAACGGGAGTCAGAAGGATCTCGAATGGTGCCTGCCCACCTGACGATCAGGCCAAATGTCAGCAGGATTATATGAAATATATTGAATATTGTGCCCACCGGTCCATGAAATAGTGAGATCATCGCATTGGGTTGGAGTACCCACAGTCACACTGAACGCGCGCACTGCAGAGATAAAAGTGATGCACGAAAAGGAACGAATGAGTGGTGATGTTCGCATGGTCAAGAATGAAGGGGGAATAAGGAGAGACGCGGAGGTAGCCCCGACTAACGAACACCTTTGATACAGGGAGCCGGGAGGAGAAAACTAGAATTGTGTGTCCTAAGGACAACCTGGTGCTCACTTGTTGCTTATGTCAGCCTGTCAGGAGGGTCACCAAGTTCACACCGACTCGACACACGTTATAACCGCCTGTCATTGCTCCGGCAAGCGCTTAAGCATTGCGATGAAACTTGTAGCAAGGTGAATTGCACTAAATTGATTTCAAGGGAAAAATCATATAAAATAACACAGAAATGCAAGGCTGATCGCCATCCTACAAGACGCTGGACCTGAGGAAACGACTTCTCTAATTATAATATCATCTGCTTCCAAGCCCTTGGCTGTGTACGCGGGCACGATAGAATGCTGTGAGAATAGTTAGGTAACTTCTTCATTGCATCTGAAGTTGCAATACGACAAAGTCTTGATGTCAGAAGGCCAAGGCCAGGAATTGGATCCAGTGGAGATAACGAGTCAATATTTCAATGCCCAAGTGCAAGGTGTCCTTTGCTTTGCCTATGGAGGTCTATACATTCGGGGCATCTGATGCTGCCTTCGCAGTTGACAACAAGTATCTCCGATCAAAAGTCTTGGTCAGAGGAAGGTTTTGGCTACAACAGCTCCCGTCACGTCAAAGACTCGAGTGAACAACAAACATAACGTGTCGATATTATCGGAATACGGACCCAAAAATATGACCAGAACGCTGTTGAGGCAGATGTGATTGAGCAGGCACGGCTCGGTTGTACGTTAGTAACGAAATGTGACGGTACAGCGCGCGACTGTCCACGTGATGGACTAACTTCTCAAAATCAATCGCCGCATCAACCTGCGGGAACTGCCGAAGAACAAATCTTGTGTTAGGTTAGCTGCTCGTCGACCTCAGCGTCAAGAAAGCCCCATCCTCAAGGTGAGTATGCTCGTCCATTGCATGTTTCCCTGCGCGTAGGCCTGTCTCGTGTGTATATGGAGAAAAGCGCAGATTCGCAGGTGGATAAAGCTGGATTCAGTCATATGTTGTCAGATGGACTCCTACGCGTATCTACGATATCATAAAACAGTTATGCTGATGCTAAGATCCGATTTGTCTCCAGATTAAACCATGGGTTTCGCGCACAACAACGGTCCGTCTCTTACGAGTCCCGTTCTCTTTTCCGATCTGATCATTTTCTTGTGTACATAGTACTTCACTCCAACCACTTTCGCAAAGACTGGCAGCGCCGGGTACGCACCTGGTTTGACCAACCCGGTCGCAAACTACGCAGACGCAATGCTCGCCAGGCCAAGGCTGCCACCCTTGGTGTCCGCCCACTCACCCTCCTCCGTCCCGCTGTTCGTGCACAGACTGTCCGCTACAACCGTAAGGTCCGAGAAGGCCGTGGTTTCACCCTTGCTGAACTGAAGGAGGTTGGCATCAACCGGAAGGAGGCACGTGGTGTCGGTATTGTCGTTGATCACCGAAGGAGAAACTTGAGCGAGGAGGGGAAAAAATTGAATGTCGAGCGGTTGAAAGCTTACAAGGCCAAGCTGATCGTCTTCCCTCGGAATGCTAAGAAGCCCAAGAAGGGCGACTCGACTGTGCGTGGTAGCATACAGATGCTGGATTTGATGTTGATATTTCCTTGACAGGGTGACGATCTCAAGGTTGAGACCACACGCGTTCACCTTCCTCTTCCTGACCCCTACGTTCATGAAGCACCCCGTACCATTACTAGCGATGAGCAGTCATTCGAGGCCTACAAGACCCTCCGTGTTGTACGTGCTAATGCTCGGCATGAGGGTGTACGCAAAATTCGGGCAGCCAAGGTTTGTTAATAGCAAGTTGTCTTGAATTCAGTTACTCAATTGTTTATGCTTTGCAGAAGGAGGAGGAGGAAGCAAACAAGAAGAAGTAGTTTTATCTCCTCCACGTTCCATTACACTACTACATCATGCTTTTTGGTCATCCTCATGTATGCTCCTAAAATGTGGGCGCGGCGAGCTCGTGCCTACGATATCACACGCGTCACGTATGATTATGGACATGACTGTCTCGCAATGCATCAAAATCACAAGCACACTCCACATAACGTGTTCTATCAAGTTCTATTATGGTATGACGTTGCAAGATAGGTGCACGGAGCTCCAAATATGCGAGCATCCTCCAAGGGTATCTGATGGTGGCAAATACTCATGCCAATTGTCCGGGTGTTAATACGTTTATTGTCCCTTCTTCTCCATCGCCTGATAGATCTCGCGGTCGGCAACCATGCCCACGATCCTAGCTTGATCCGCGACATTTTTGAGCACGCTCAACACTTCTCCGTTCCCGCTGATAAACCCAAATTCGGCATATACAAGGCCTTGTTCTCTGGCAAATTCCTTCACCAGGACGCTAGCCTCACGTAAGTTGTGCCGTGGAAGACGCGGGAAGAGGTGATGTGTCACTTGAAGATGTAATCCGCCATGCACAAATGAAAGGGCAGGAGGGCATATGACGTCTGTCGTAGTTCGAAGTTGGCGGTGTGGGAAAGATTCCACCGGTCCTAGGTCTTCCGTGGACATTGAGAAATGGGACAAGACGATCTGTAAAACGGTGAGCAATTGCAAGGTGATACTCGGAGATAGACATGCCTGGACATGCAGAGGACTTGTGACAACATGTGAGACCAAGAGATATGTGATGGCTTTACTCCATGATCCACATCCCTTTAGAACTGCTCCAAACCAGCACCAGAAGAAGAGGACACCGATGACTTCGAGCCACCAGGACCACCGGCCACCCCTAGCTCTTCGATGATCGAAGGCTTTGCGCCACAAGAAACCATATGCATTGGCGTACAAATTAAAGCGGCCAAAACCAAGCAAAATGTAGAAGAGCTTGTGTTGAAATGAGATGAAAAAAGCGGAAAATCGATTGAAGACCATGGTTCGCTTGTAGTACGACGACCACAGAGAGTTGAAGAACGCCGTTGAGATAGCGAGGAACGGCAAATGCTCAATGTCGGGATCACTAACATGGTTCTTATTTAGATTGACGTGCAAAGATGCAGTAGCGCTCAAACTTACTGTGAAGGGTGATTTGTGACCACTGAGTAAGGCATTAGTAGTTGTATCAAGTTCTCAGATTTCAAATTGAAGCCTCACGATGGTGTACATTGTGATTCTGTAAGAAGGGACAGGAGTTGAGTAAACTAACATGGCGAGAAGCAAGTAGACCTACATCAACCCACCAGCCAACACTCAATCCACCGATGAAATCGGCTAGTAAAATGGCTATGAGGCGATCTTTGGTCCAGTCATGAGTGACACCCATGTGCCCTAAGTCGTGGACGGTGAACACGAGCTGGTGCCATAAAAGTCCGAGGCACACGGCACTTAATATGAGCCAGTCATAAGAGTAAGCCACCGCAGATGACGTAGCGAGGAGGAGATAGCGTGCAACCTCCGGGCCATAACCAGTGATATAACGCGTCCTATAGAGATCAGCGTCGATGATACGCTTGTGCAAAGCCTTGTAAGCAATAGAATGCCGAGCTTGATCTTTCAATGAAACTGTTGCTGGAGGAGGAGTCAAATCAGAGAGGGAGGGACCCTGAGTTAGGAGGGGAGAGTCGTGTTCCACCAGAAGAATTTCGGAATTTTCTGATGGCATTGGCGTGGCTTCATTATGCCATGCCTGCTTGCCATCACAAGACAATTTCCGGACCCAACCAGTCATTATTGGAGGTACGAGAGGCTCCCAAATACCAGCCGAAGTTTCGACTGTGCCAATGACATAGGACTTTATTTTGGCAAGAGTCTGGTCACAGTGATAAGCGTCAATCTCATCCGAGGCGTCACGTCCTACGAAGTGGAGAATTGCGAGAGAACCACCTGGATGCGCGTTTAGCCAAGACTGAGGGACGCGCAGTAGCTGGTTATTGTAGACAATGAGTGATTCGCCAGCAAGAATGCGGACTGCGACCTCCTCCCTAGTCCATTCCTTCTTTGTAGCACCCATGGCAGGTGCCTCAAGTGGTAAAGCTAAGGAGCTGTGCTTGAGCGCTTCGAGCTTTCGAAAATTTAACTGAAAGTGGATACTTGAATGGGTTTTGATTCGTATAAATAGTCTTCGCATAGCCCCCGCAGTGTGACAGTCTCGTTTCCGCCGTCACGGTCGTTATCCACCACCTCCTCCTCGACCTCCTACTCATTGTTCCACAAAGATATCCTCTAATATTCTATTAGAGTGACACCGCCCACCGTTGAGTTGCAACAGGTCAACGCGAGAGGAATGGCAAACTCACACTTGTTGACAAACGCCAACAATCATGTCCCATCAAGACAAACCCAGTCATCCAAACACAGAACCCGCCACAGATCTCATTCGGATCCCTTCTCCGACCCAGTCTACCCATCAAAGCCCGTTCCGCGCCTTCCCCCAGAGCCCCCACCAAAATATCCTCAAAATAACAGGATTGCTTCATCTGCGTCCAAGCAGAATTCTCCACATCGCGATAATACCATCGCAGACGCAGTTAGGGACGCCGTCCAAGTCAGACTTGTCGATCAGTCCCGTACAAGAATGGGAAGAAGTCAAATGCACGTCCTTGTCTCGTCCATCCTTCTCCGCACAGACTCTAATATTTAACTATAACAGAGCTCAGAATAATAATTCCCCTCCCACCCGCCCAGGACATAGCGGTCGGCGTTCTTTATCACAGGACTCTGTACTTCAAACAGCCAACGCTCTTGATAAAGCCAAGGGCAAAGCAAGGGGCAAAAAGGGCTCCATGCATGCAGACGTCATCGACAGACTTGACTTCACTGGTGTAGGTCCCAGTACGTCGTATTCGGCTCCTTAACCACAATTCATTAATTCATAACATTTAATATCTAGTGTTCCACCATGATGGTCCATTCGATGCTTGTGCTCCGTCTCGTAACCGCCATCGAACCAAGGCCCCCATGCTTGCCTGGGGCAGCGGGGCGCAAGACGCAGCACTATCTAACGAATCTCCCTACCCCTCGCCTGACCCTTACAAGGGTGCCTTTTCTTATCAACCGCCAAAGAAGAACGTCGATGCTATCGCGGAAGCTTGGGGTATTCATGAACCAGAACCATTTGAGGAATTTTTTGCAGGTGGAGGCACTGCAAGACGAGATGGTGACACGCCGTCTAATTCTATCTACGCCGGGCGTGACGGACACGTGTCTCGGAACGGCACGCCGCAACAGTCTATGGGTAAGCGCTCCAAGGATGGTCGTGACCTTCGTGAGGTTTATAGAGAGTACCTTGATGAGGATACGAGGCAGACGCAGGCACGTGACCGGGAGCGTGGAGGTGAGAGGGAAGGAAGGCGCACGAAACGCACTGGTATCCCACCTCCACAACCCATTCTTGTGCCTGAAGCGCATAACACCGATTATGACAGTGCACCAGGGTCTCCATCAGGAGCTCCCAAACGCACCAAATCATTGATGCAGCGCATTCGCAGGATGCGTGACTCACCGAACGTGCCTGTGGGTTTTGATGAGGACGCCGAACCTTCTTCCCCCAATGCAGAGATGCACTACTCATCACGCCCCACACACCGGTCGCAGAATTCATTTCTTGGGCGTTTCGCTAACAGCACGCACGGTGCTAGACCTGCGTCAGACGAGGCATTTGTGTACGTCGATGATCCGCGCAGGGAGAAGCGATTGCCTGCTACTCCTTATGCTTCAGCAACCACCCGCACACCATCCCGCGAAGACAAGCGCGGATATTTTGACGGTACACCCAATTCTCATCCAGGATCAGGCGGCCTTGGGCGGAAAACCAGCTTATTGAAGAAAGTGAAGGACGTGGTCAGAGGCCCTAAGTAACCTGGTCCTTGGTTCCTAGATGTACCAAGCATCTCTCGTTTGTCCCTTCTGCCCCTACGCATGTCCAAATTTCCGACTGTTTTTTTCTTTTCTTTTTAGTTGTTTTTGTTTCCTGCACTTTACAGACACGATCGCTGTTATTACTCTCGTTTTCGTCCAAATGTTCTTATTCTTTTGTTCTCATCGACACTCCTGATTCCATGCTTGTATCCTTTACGGTGTTTGTTGTATCTACGTATCCTTACGGGGCGTCGAGCACGCTGTATGTAGATTTATGATCAGGCTATTACTGTTCCCCTGTTGTGAGAGTAGAGTATGCAAGTGAAATATATTTATCAACTACATTTCGGGCTTCCAGCGCATTTCAACACATGCAGAGAATTGCCATAGACGTGTTCATGTTTCATGATTGTATTGGACTCCTGTAGGACACAACTCCCCGACTACTGCCACAACATCCACCTATAATTAAACATCTTCATGATCTCACGTCGATGCCAGCTTGCCTCGCAGCTAACTTGATTTCCTGTATTCCGACTTCCCCCCGATGAAATATCCCAGCAGCAAGAGCAGCTTCTACGCCTGTCTCAACAAACACCCTCTCAAAATGTTCCTTGGTGCCTGCCCCGCTGCTCGCAACCACAGGAATGGTCACTGCGCGCTTCACAAGTCCGATAAGGTCGTGGTCAAATCCGAGGCCCGTGCCATCGCGGTCAATGCTGTTTAAAATGATCTCGCCAGCACCGAGGGTCTGTGCGCCCCGTGCAAGCTGCACAACTGACACAGGGCGGGTCTCGCGTCCACCCGAAACGGTGCATTGGTACCACCACGCCTTTCCCCGTTCGGTTTCGAGACCGTCTGGGCGACCATGCACAAGCTCATCCACGTAGGGCCCATCGTATGTGGCGGGGTCAACGTATACCCTTTTGGGATCTATGGAAACGACGACAGCCTGAGCGCCGTATACCTTCGAAATCGATTCGATGGCGCTGCTGCCGTCTGGTATGCCGTTCGCTGCGCGCAATTTCTCGACAGCGTAGACTGCCTCAGAGCCGATGCTGACCTTGTCAGCTCCAACTCGGAAATATGTGCCAGCGACCTCGACAGCGGTGCGTTTTGTGCCATCAGGATCCACTGTATCTTTGATGCCCCCGCCGATGGTGAGCGGAACGAATACACACTCTGCTGCGGCACGCACGACCGCGAGCATGGGCTGATCCTGGAGGGGGGAGTGGCGGAAAGATGTAATGTTAAGGAGGCACAGTTCATCTGCCCCTGAGTCGAAGTAGCGTGCTGCCAGTGCGACAGGCTTTCCGAGGTTACGGACAGCACCTGCAGCTTTGACAGTAGTGGCGCTGGATAAGGAGGGAATGGAAGGGAGTGACTTCTCACGAACGTCATACTGGTCCCCTTTGGTTACGACGAGATCGCCTTCATCGTTCGCACGAACATCCATGCAAGCAACGATGCGTTTGGTGAAGCCATCTCGTGGTTTAGGAGGACGTGGAGTGCGAAGTGAGGGCTCGGCTGGTGCTCGTCCAGCGAGAGACTGTTTTATCCAAGTGTCTATGACGGTGAGTCCAGCATCACTGGATTTTTCGGGATGGAACTGAGCGCCAAATACATTTCCCTTTCGGACAGTGGACATGAACACTTCTTGCCCGTATTGGGTAGTCGAGTGTGCCCACTTAGCAGCCTCAGGGCTACCTTTTGGGTCGTATCTTGCACGATACGAGTGGACAAAATAATAGTGATTGGCAGAAGAAACGCCTTCCGATGACGAAGGGTCAGGATCTATGGGTTCCGCGGTATTCCAGCCCATGTGTGGCACTGGTTTTGTGGTATCATCGAAGCGTTCTATCTGACAAGGTATAACATCTAGACCGCGGGTTGATGGGGATTCTGCGGATGATGCAAATAGAACCTGCATCCCGATACAAATGCCGAAGTACGGCTTTCCAGATTGGATGTAGTCATAGAGAGGCTTAAGCAGACCACGTTCTGTTAAGCAGTTTATGGCAGTGTGGAAAGCACCTTGTCCTGGAAAGATAAGAACCTATAACGATGCGAATTATGATCAGGACAGATCAGTGGGTAGATGATGTGGCATACAGATGCTTTGTCGAAGTCGGCTGGACTGGATATCCAAGAAAACCCATAACCTAGCTTTCTAATTGAATTAGCCAGACTCTGGACATTACCTGCACCATGGTCAAGTAGAAACAGTACCATGACTCGGACTTATTGAAGGGTGAGCACCGGTGAGCAAGTTACTAATGATATGACTACTAGATCTGTGAATTGCTATATCGGGACGATAAATTTCGCGTTAGATTGAGTCAACCCGATGCCCATGGAGTAAATCCGAATCCCTTATTATAAAACCAACTTTGTTCAGACTGACAATGGACCATCCTTACTTTCAGTCCCTCAGCATGACCCCCCCGCTCGCAATCCCCCAAAAATCCCCTAGAGCCGTTGCTGCCTCCATCTCTCCGTCCTCCCAAACACTTCACGACAGGCTTCGCAAGCGAGACTCCATCTCAGCCATCAGACAACCCAAGGTTCTTCACCCCGTCGACAACGAAGACTTGAAGCTCTTGATCTTAGAGAATATCAGTCAAGATGCAGTCCGAGCTTTCCAAGCACAGGGCTTCCATGTCGACCACTACTCAAAGTCCCTTTCTGAGGATGAGCTTATAGAGAAAATTCCTCAATATCATGCCATAGGCATACGTAGCAAGACAAAGATTACCGAACGGGTCATAAAAGCGGCATCCAAGGTATATTTCTCTGATTTCCAATAACAACCACCTTTCTGAACTTTAACAGCTTCTCGTAATTGGTTGTTTCTGTATTGGAACGAATCAGGTTGATCTGGTTACCGCGGGAAAAGCTGGCATCCCTGTCTTCAATTCCCCATTCTCGAATTCCCGTTCCGTTGCGGAGCTCGTCGTGTCCGAGTTGATTGCACTTTCGCGACAGCTCGTAGAGCGCTCGCATGAGCTGCGCCAGGGCATTTGGAACAAGCAATCAAAAGGTTGCTGGGAAGTTCGCGGAAAAACGCTGGGCATTGTGGGCTATGGCCACATCGGCTCACAGCTCTCGGTGCTTGCAGAGGCCCTTGGAATGCGCGTGATTTTCTACGATGTCGTCAATATCATGCCTCTTGGTTCGGCACGACAAGTTGAAACTTTGCACGCTCTGTTGTCAGAAGCCGATTTCGTCACGCTTCACGTGCCAGAGCTTCCTGAAACTATCAATATGATTGGAGCAAACGAACTCGCCCAGATGAAAGTGGGGTCCTACCTTATCAACAATGCTCGCGGGCGCGTCGTCGACATCCCAGCCTTGATTGCAGCTCTGCAGTCGAAACACCTGGCTGGTGCGGCCATAGATGTATACCCACAAGAGCCTGGATCTAATGGGGCACGATTTGACGATCAAGTTAATACGTGGTCGAGCACACTGCGTGTTTTGCCAAATGTTATACTCACCCCTCACATTGGTGGATCAACAGAGGAAGCGCAGCGCATGATTGGGGAGGAAGTGTCTCTTGCCCTCACTCGCTACCTGAACTACGGTTCCACGATTGGAGCAGTCAACTTTCCCGAAGTCGACCTCCGCGCAATCACCGCAGAGCAGGGTAACCACGTTCGTGTCTGCCATGTTCACAGCAATCAGCCTGGAGTGCTTAGACAGGTCAATGAGGTCCTGTCGCCATATAACGTCGAGAAGCAGTACTCGGATTCGAAGGGTGATGTTGCATACCTGCTGGCGGACATTGCAGACGTCAGTCCTCAGGATGTGAACAAGCTGCGGGAGATGATCAGCCACACAAGCGCAAACATCCTCACGCGTTTGCTTGCTTGATGTTGG
Source organism: Rhizopogon roseolus (assembly GCA_930272055.1). Lineage (NCBI taxonomy): Eukaryota > Fungi > Basidiomycota > Agaricomycetes > Boletales > Rhizopogonaceae > Rhizopogon > Rhizopogon roseolus. Next base: position 218,701 of record CAKNEV010000006.1, read on the forward strand.
AAGTGTATGCATCCGTATATCTCTGCATTAGCCGAAACGGACGGTTCCACCCACAGGATAGTCTAGAATTCCACTCAACTGGTAATCTCGCATACAAATGTATTCTACGCTTGGTCGAAGGTAGAACAAAACCATACAAAACATCTATGTCTTATTAGGATCAATTACAGAAGGGTTCCCTGATACACCGATTGCCACAAGAACCAGATTACATAGTGCGTGTTGAAGTAATACTTAAGTTTCCTCTTCCGGGTCACCAATTCCACTGGACAAGATTGCAAAGTGAGTTTCCATCTCAGGGAGGCAGGGTGAATCGTATATTTTGCAAGTCCGAGTGTTCCCGCGGGCCTTCTTGAGTTGCAAGCTGATAGAGCGACTCCATTACCAAGCGAACTTTTGAAATGGCATGAATGCTTACCGGGTTGTGGAAGCATGTGCCATGATATTGCCCCCGATGGGTTTCTTCTCGTTTCCTGCATAGGGTCCTGCCGATGCGTCCGGATTGGACATGACCTGATTCGTGACAACGACAGCGATGCCAAACTGTTTCGAGGGAATGACTATATGTCTGGGTATGCGATTTCTCTTCTTACCTCATCCGCAAGGCGCTGGAGGGTTCGCAGGAATTTACCAAGGTGGTTTTGACGCGCCGATAGCTCACCACGTCCGCTGAAGTCAGTACGATAGAGGGCGGTGCAAGAATCGACGATAAGCAGGCAGAATCTAATGATACCGTCAGGAACGCAATAGAAAACGTGCATATAGTCAGTTCAAACCTTGATTCCGCCATCAGCGCACTGGCACTAGTGAGAAGAGAGTTCTGGTGGTCGGCGTTGTATGCTCTTGCGTACGCAACATTGTCAAGAACTTCCTCGCCATTTAGACCATAACGTTCTGCGACTGCAAGGAGACGAGCGGGGCGGAAGGTACCCTCGGTATCGATGTAGAGGCATTTGCCCTCTCCACCGCCCATGCTCACAGGCAGCTGGCATGTTGCCGCCAGTGTGTGACACAATTGCGATTTTCCTGTCCTAAATTCCCCGAAGAGCTCGGTAATGGCACCAGTCTCGATGCCGCCTATGAAGCAAATTAAGACAACTGCAACGACTTCTTGATGCTCACTTATCACCTCCGAGTAACGCATCAAGCTGCTTTGAGCCAGTGGTAATGTGGACCAGTTCGGCGCGACGGGCGTGAACTTCAGTGGCGCTTTGAAAGCCAAGGGGAACGATCTTCTGGGCTGTGAATAGTGTGACTCGTCAGCAGAGTTAATGCGCGATTATCTCGGCACCTACCTTCTGCCAGGATCTTGTCCGCCTTCGCGTCTGAGATGCCTTTAATCGCTATCAGATTCTTCTTAGGCGTAAATGCGACGGCTTCAACGGTGTTGAGTCCTGCATCTGAGAGTTTCTTGATATCATTGGCGTGAATTCCGGCTTCTTCCAGTTTTCCGACGAGGAGAGGGCCAGTGGCGAAACCTTCCTGTACTTCGTCATCTTGAGTTGCTTGAGACATAGTAATTGCTTGCTAAAGAATGAAGACAAGAAAGGGAGACTGTATTGATCAGAAGTCGGAGAAGGAGAAACAGCCTCAATCTGCAATGAGGACGCGTTGCATCACGTGGTCGCGTGGCCTATCATGTGCCTCACGCTCACATGCCAACTCTATTTTCGAGGCTCGACAACAGAGCTCTAACATAGCCGAGGAACAAGTGTATTAAATTGAGTAAAGTGAGTCTAAGTGGATGCATTAACCTCTCCAGCGTCCTCCACGGGTGAGCGTGTAACATCAGAAACAACTCTTTCGGAATCCGTGATTTCCACTAAGCCCTTTCCGAGAGTACGCTCCAGTGCGTTGATGGCGGCGAGGTCGAGTACAACTCTTCTCCACTTCACAATGTCGTACACGACCAAGTCTGATACTATTTTGCACTCTACTCCACGAAGGTTCTTCGACGCTAACCTCATTCTTGCTGGTACCTCGGGTTCTCCGGTGACGAACAAGGTACCAGTTCTCCAGCCGAGTCCCTCTAACCTTGAGCTGAGCGTAGCAGTCTTGTGCGACCACCAGCTAATCCGGCGCACGATGCCCATCCGTTGTTCCCGGAGCTTCATCGTCAAAGCCACGCGCATTCCCATCTGAATAACTTTGCGATTAAGCTTCGTGCTGAAATCTCGCGGCTTGGGACCGAATGCCACTCCTCCACCCCTCAACATTGGACTCTGCCTGTCTCCCAAACGAGCTCTGCCGGATCCCTTCTGCGGTCGAATTTTACGGCGGGAACCTGCAACCTCACCGCGCGTCTTGGTAGAGGCAGTTCCTTGGCGGAGAGAATCCAAGTGGTGCACGACACAAAGATGCAGAATATCTCGTCGCACGGGATGGTCGAAGACGGTTGGGTCTAAAGCAACCGCTTTTTTGACACCTTTCGACTTGCTCACAAGACTCGACATTGTCAAATACACCGGTTTGACGGGATCAGTGGCTGTACTCCAATGAGTATAAAATGTATTTCTGACATAAATGTACTTGCCTTTGCGAGTTATTACTTTATGTTGTGAAGAGGGAGGTGGAGCTGTCTGCTTTGATTGAGCCAAGGTCGGCACCACTGTAGCTAGCCGCCTGCGACATATAGCTTGCGACGACTGGTGAGGTTGTCAGGATACATAAACAAATGCAGTAACTCTTTACTCACACCCGCCACTGATCTCTGCAGAACAGAAAGCATCTTGATTGAATATAAAGAAATGAGTTGAAGAAATAGAAACGAAGTTGTAGTGCCCAAATTGGACCGTGCGAATTTGTTGCCACAAATTCCGACCCGTCAACTCTGTACAGAGCACACTGCGAAGATCAACCGCAACACCTCAAACGACATCCAGAGGGTGAGTCTGTGCTTTTATATCGTAGAAATACGGTGCAGTGGCCATACGGCTGCGAGTATGCACGAAGATGATTGGGATTTGGCCTGGATTCGATGGATTGGGGTTGGATGAGTTGGATCACACTCACCCACTTTACTCAAAATATCAGTCACTCAAGACCAGTTACTGAACTCGCTCTTTTCAGAACCCATCAAACAGCCGAACACCGGCAGATTCCTCGACGACAAAATGGCATCTACAGTAAAGGCCGTCCAGACATTCGGCAAAAAGAAGGCAAGTCGCAACACCTTTGTGATAACTTCCTGCTTATCTTAGAGTCTTTTAGACTGCTACTGCAGTCGCCCACGCAAAGGAGGGTCGCGGTATCATCCGCGTGAATGGCTCTCCCATCAACCTTGTCCAGCCTGAGATCCTCCGCTTCAAGATCTACGAGCCCGTACTTGTGGCTGGGGAAGACTCGTTCGCACCCCTTGATATCCGTGTGCGCGCCAAGGGTGGAGGACATACGTCACAGGTGTATGCTATCCGTCAGGCTATCGCCAAGGCTGTTGTCGCATACTACGCCAAGTACATCGACGCATACAGCGCAATGGAGTTGAAGAAAAAGTTGGTGGCATATGACAGGACGTTGTTGATTGCAGATCCCAGACGGATGGAGCCGAAGAAGTTTGGTGGTGCTGGTGCTCGTGCTCGCAGGCAAAAGAGGTTCGTGTGTTGCTTGCACAAACTTCAGGAACACTACACTGACGGCTATTTTCCAGTTACCGGTGAAATGTCTTTTGGTATTGCATCTCTTTTATCATGTTATTCCCCTATTGTCCAATGCCATGATAGCATGTATGCGACTGATATTATGAATTGGAGTTACTTACATGCATAGGGATGAAATTATAGATGGAACTAAGAACAATATCTGAGAGAATAACTATGCGAGAACTGAGTAGTCCAACTAGATTGAAAGTGATCTAACATATGATGCATGAACCAGGCGCAGAATCGTCCTGGCGAGTACGTTTGGACGTTTGTTCGAGATATTCAATGTCTTCTACGAAGTCGATCTTCCGCTTATTGGACGCCCGTTGGTCTAGTGGTGGGAGACAGGCTCCTTGCAGGCGAGGGACCTGCTCTACTCGGAGTTTCTTGGCTTGTGGCTGCCTCGCGGCCAATGACTTGACGAACATATACACAGATGCTGGGAGTTGCCAAACCTCGTCTGGACCCCCGTTGGCTCCGACAAACACTACAGTGTAAGGAGGAGTTCCTGAGGAGTCGCGAGGACCCTCTTCTTCGCTGATCGTGGACAATCCTGGTGATGGCAGTGTGCTGGTACTTGGTTGGCAAATGCCAGGGAACCTTGGCTCCAGGCTGGGAACCATGGATTTGGTGGGAACCATGGAATGTAGTATACCAGGGCGCGAGATGCGTCGACGACCTATAATTCTTGCGAGTTGTGCTTCCTCTACGAGTTCCTCGTAATCAACTTCGATATGGGGTTCCGATTCATCGTTTTCGTCTCCCTCGTCCGAGTCAATCTCATTCTCAGTCGAAGAAGAGCCTTCAGGTAAAAAAGGGGTGGGTCGACGCTTCTTCTTTCGTTTGCGGAAGGGGTCACATCCTGTAGCATACGTGCCGTTATCATTCGTGTCTGGGTGAAATACGACTTTGCTTTTGCCTGTGTCGATTGTAGGTTGCGAGGGCAACTCGGCATCCACAGCCACGTTGTGCTGCTTTATTGCCAGACGGAGTTGTTCATGTGTGAGATCGCAGAACACCTTTGGGGAAGGCGGACGATCTGGTACCAGAGCACCAAGGGCCAACAGTAAGCTGGATGATGATGCGCGTGAAGGTTGAGCCGGAATAAGTGATGGTGAAGTTGAGGGCACTAACAGGGAAGACGTAGGACTGGAAGCGGATGGCCACTGGTCAAGGGTATTGTGTTGGCTACTGCATAAGGCTCGAGAGTCTTCAGAGTCAGATTCGGATGATGGCGGCAGCATAACGATATCCAGCTCCGTCACGTCAGAAGTATCTTCACTATGGAAGGTTGAAGGCGGTGAATCAAGACGACGCCAAGGTGGAAGCTGGGCTCTGGAAAAGGATCCACACATATCTACAGGAGCATGCAACGGCGGAGGAGGCGTAGATGTGATTGCAGAGAATGATGGTTGCACAGTAAGCAGAGGACCGGAAGGTTCACTCTGGGATCCAGGGTTAGCGGCGTGTCGCGTAACCCCCCCTAAGGTTGATGCGACCTGGTTAGCCCATAAGTCTGGCGATGTCGCTTCCCTGGGACTGACTGTAGCCTCGGCCTTCTGCGAACCTTTCTTGAGGGGCTTAGGTTTTTTACGCCCGTCATTAGGAAGTGGCCGGTTGCGCATATTTCTCGGGATGGTATAGGTATCTTCGTGAGACGAAGTAAGTCGATCCCAAGAATCCATATCTATGATAGAAAGCGGCTCCATCTAAATTTGAGTAGTTATTAAACTGACTCAAGGATGTGTAAGGAAAACTTGCCTGCCGATTGCCATAAGAGTTACCGGCTTCGAGAGCTGTAACAATTTCGCGCTCCATAGCCCTTGCGCCCATGTAGTTAATCAAGTATTTGACTTGTCGCATTTCGCGCTCCAGTGCTACCTGGTCACACGGGGGAACTTCGTCTATACCCTTGTCATTCAAGCAGCAGGCGGTTTCAAAATTTACCAGTACAACATTCATATCTTGGTCTGAAATCGTGATATAAATGGTTCAATCTTGCACGCAACATTGAGATGGATCCTGACCTATGAATATGTTGTGGAACGAGATGCTATTGTGCATGATACCATGGGCATGCAAACTTTCGTAAGCTCGAATAATCCCCTTTTTCTCGCCAATAGGTAAGTGGGGATTTGCCTCATGCCAGTGTATATGATGAGGTGCTTCCAGGAGAATGCTCTTTTGCCCGTTGGGTTCATGATGTACACCGATGACGTATGGAACGACAATTCCTTGAAGCCATCTTAAAAGTTTGGGGTGGGAGTAAAAGTACAGCTGTAATGGGCGTTAGCTTTCATCGGAGATGCGCTTATGAGGCGAATGTACAATACCTCTTGGAAAAACTGACTCCAAGCTTTGGAGATATCCCAACTGGTGAATAGTTAGCTTTTGCCGAAAGCTTATTGCGGTAGGAAACATGCGTTTTCCAGAGACAAGTGACTTTATGACCCGCGATTACGCCTGCTCGGGCGCATGTGATAGAGTGACTGTGTCCCGAGTAAAACCCTTCAGTTGACCTTGAGTTCCAAAAAAGACAGGGGAGTTGCGGAGAGCACACACGTATTTCCTTTTTACCTTTCCATTGGAACGTATGCTCAGCGGCGAATGCATATTTTCCATGAGGCAAGTAGAAATATTTCTCTGTGTCGAATGTATCTGGGTACAACTTCTGCAGTTTATCCATTGAGCTGGCAAGTTCATTCTGGAGGATGGTCATGGTGTCAAGACGAAAGTGATTTTGGTGATTGTGTGGTGGCGAACCTGTGAATGACCTGGAATCTTATATGATGTAGAACAATTGAAAGGGGATGTCCTTTGGTCCATTCCATCCACCTCGATACCTTGTGTGCTCTCAGCCGGCGCCACTCCGGGTCGTTCGCGACTTGTATTCTTAATTTGAACAGAAAGTCACGTGCCATCCGCTTTTGATGATGCCAGCTACTCAAGGGTCTTTGGGCCTCGGCACGTTTTTGCATACGCCATGGAACCGCCACTCATGGACGTGCTCTTTGCCTCACAGACCAATTCTGAGGGCCAGAAAATTCTCGTCCATCCAGATGGTAGAGGGTACAATATTCATTTGCAAGTCAATGGCATATTACAACGGCCCAACTTGGTTCGTATGTTGAAGGTGTGTAACCCCGCTGCTCAACCGAACGGACCTCATAATAACTTGCATCATATCCTCGTAGAAAGCCGGGGCATATCCAAGTCGCCCGGAAGATGCAGACATTATTCTCGTAGATTCTTCACAACTTGACGGGAAACGCTTAATTCGTTCGTGGCATCACACCCCAGGGAAAGCAGTTCTCGAGTTTCGGTGGTTACGGAGAAGCATTGAATCCGGGAGACCCCTCCTAGAAGATGATAACTGGGCTGATGCACAAACTACGGATGATGGTGAAGCCATCATCATCGACGAAGTCGCTGTCGATGGCGAAGAAGCCGAGGTCGAGCAGATCGTTTCAAAGTTAGTTTCTCGCCCAGAGGGGGACTCTCCGTTGAACCCCTCGATAAGAAGCCCACTGCCTACACCCCGCGTTACGCCTGATGAATCGTTTACACAACGAACGAATAGTATTCCTGCAACCCTGGCTGCTGACCCGCCTCTAATATCGTCTAATCCAATGCCACATGAACTACAGCGGCAATCTCCACTTGCCGATATTCCACAACAGCAGCCGCAGGAATATGACGCAGCCTATAATCATGCATACAGCATATCGCAATCTCACCAAACATCTAATACTCCTCAACCTACTTCACTGCCTGCTCAGTTCATTCCAGTACCTTATAATCCACATGCTCCTCCACAAACACAATCAGCTCAACCTGCCACGCCTGCGCCATTCCCCCCTCCCCAATTTTCTCAAGCACATCAGTTTTCCCAGCAACAATTCTCGCAACTTTCACAGTTCCCTCATCAATTCCCCATCGCTCCACAATCATATCAATTTGGTCAACTCCCTACTCAACAGCTGCCTCCTGGTCAAATCTCGTTCATGCCTCAATCACAGCCGATGATCATGCCGACGGGATTGCCATTGAGCAACCTAGGCGACCCACAGAACTGGTCTATGTTGATGACTTTGATGGATGTTCTGAGGAACACTAACGGAGGTGAATTGTTGCAGGCCGCGAAGCCACCGCCCATGTACGCCCAACTTGAAGCTCCTCCTAGCGCTCCGACTCCCATTCATCAATCACAAATACCAGATTCGATTTTTGTCGCAAACAACTCTCCTTCATCGTCTTCTTATACATCACGCACCAGGACTCCAGAAGTTGCCACCTCGCAGCGCCCTCAGAAAAAGGCTCGTCCTGCACGTGAGCCTCGCTTTGAAAAATCCTCTCGCTCTCCGTCAAGGGAATTACTCACTCCTTCTGTTAAACACAAATTTCGTCGCCAGGCGATCCGACCCATCGTGAAGGCCGAAAAACCACCTAACAAACAATCGTCTAAGGGCAAGGAACGTGCAGTGACTCCTGATGACTTTGCTAGTGACGAAGATGTTCCTGCTGGTTCGGATGCCACACTTGGGACTCCAGCGGGCCCGCCCAGTAGCAAAGGAACCGTTACGGCAAAAAAGAACCCTGGAGAGGTGTTCCTTGATGGTTATGAGCGGCCTTTGTCATTTTTTGTGCAGGTTGATCTACAGGGGCGGTCGGGGGTGGTTTCGAACATCAAGGTCAGCATTCTCAGGCGTTTCACGTATTTCACTTAATATTTACGGGATGGCATACAGAAACAGAAAGGCAAGATCACCGGGAGTATTGCAGATGCAAATTATGTCATCCTCTTCACACGCTCGCAAACTTTCCAAGGACTTTTGAGCGAGGCTCAGGCCTGCGACAAAGTTCCAATCCAGTCGGCATTCGTTACCGACTGCATTGCTAAGAATGCATTACTGGATGAAACCGATTACGCACTCAACACAACTGTCTTAGTTAAACAGGCGAAGCGTGGAAGGCCGGGCGGAATTTTTGAATTTACGCGGCCGGAGACTCCTCTTTCCGTGAAGAAAGAGAGCAAGCCGAAGAAGCCCGATGCAAAGAAGGCCACTCTTGCGGAGACCTCAGCCAAGAAAATGACGAAAAAATCAGCACCTTCCTCACATGATGCAAAGTCCGCTCGTGCCCAAGGGTCTCCTTCTCCTCCCCCTCTGGAGACGCGCCAGTCCATGAGAGATGGAAAGTTCTACTTCACACAGCCAGAACTTGATTACTTCCGTTTATATTCTCAATTTTTGCTCAATGAAGATCCAACGATGTCCACGTCAGCACTTGTTCAAGCGATGCACAAGAAGGTACGTAATTGTCTGTGACGAGTTATCATTCTACTTGTTCCCGAATCCTGAATTTGATATCGATTGCAGATGCCACATCATTCAGTGGGATCCTGGCAGATGCAAATAACCAGCAAATTGAAAACGCAGCTTACTGACATCCGCAAGAAGGCAAATATCGCATATCGTAAGGCTACAACTGAGGGTGTGGAGAAACCAACCGAGGAGAGACCTGGTCCGTCCAAGAAACCTCGTTTGGCCGCCCATACTCAACCGCAAGAAGCATTGGAACGAGAAGATTTTGAGGTAATTTGTGAATACTTTGCCAATGGTGGAGGGGACGATGATGACGATGAGAGGGTCTGGGCAAATTTATCACAACATGTGAGTTATGATCTTCCTTTTTCCTCATCTCCTGACAACCATTTCATTTAGCGACCTTGCAAAAGCGCAAAATCTTGGCCGGAGTATTACACAGCTCACCAAAACGAAGTCTATGCACACATCGAGGATCTTGTACGTTCTTCCAGCTAGGTGGACAAATCATGACTCGTAGTTTTTAATCAAACATTTTATCTTGTTGCATACTCATGTCCGCCGAATTCATTTGACATACTTCACCAGTGAGAGAGAAAGTCTGATGCCAGTATTTTAAACCTATGTCGAAGAGGTGAAATACTATAGTGATACTACCTCTACTCGGAAGCATGCTGAACAGGCTGGGGTACTGATTTGAAGAACTTCCTTCTTTTCTCTTCCTTCTCCTCCTTCGAACCGCCAGCGATTTCGCCTGCGTAGTCGAAGGTGCCCATAGCTGCGCCTATTACAACGCACGAACCGAGTGCAACTGGTATTGAACGTGCTGAAGTTGACATGTGAGATGAACGAATGAAAGATACAGTGTGACAACACACTTCGAAGACCCGCGAGGAATCCTGCTGCACAACCACCCGCGGCGCCGTTCAATGCGTCATTTGTTTCTCGTTGATTCGCGACGGCCGCCTCCGTCAGCGCAAAGGCAGCTCCCATGGCAGCTGTAAAGGTGAAGCCTGGTTTGACCCCCTCACATCGCAAGCGAAGTTGTTTTTTCTCTCACCGAAAGTTCCAATGGTGCTTCCACTGCGTGTCAAGAACCCAGCAGCACCCCGAGAATGCGGCTCCAACGCATTTTGGACAGCACTCACAAACGCGCCGACTACACCCGCTTGAAAACCTATGGTAGTTGCATTGCGCAGTAAAGGTTTTGGTTCGTAAACGGCTTCCGAGGGTTCTGGTGGTATTCCAGACATAGTGAGGGAGTGTGAGGAGGGTGTCGAATAGAACGAGCTTAGTAGGCGGGCGACCCGGGCGAGGAAGTTGATAGATCGGATTACCTTATTTGTCGATGCCACACTTTTCAAGTTGAAGCTTAGTCGATAACTTCCATCGCTATATCATCTCGGTTGTACAGTTTGATAAGTGCAGACGAATATCAACAGAATAAATGGAAGAGTCTCTCGATGACAATGTTCAGGCTGTCGGTGATGAACCTCCCTGGTTTCAAGATACCTCTTACTCCAAGCCCTTCATGCTTGCTAAAACTATCGATGTCCGTGCTGATTTCTCTAGGATGTTGACTGTCACTTGAGCCGAAGTGCTTGTTGTCAGATCGACGTCGCTGAGGAATGCTATTGCACAGCGCTCTTTCCATGGTCTGAACGGTCTCTGGAAACTCTGTGGAACGGCGAGAAGAATAACGAAGACCTCCGAGACCGATGGAAGCAGATGATCTTCGATTGGTCTGGGGCGCTTGCGATCGGCGCGCTAGGCTCTCTACTTGTTATTCCACTGAACATCTCAAGGTCGCGAAAGGGCCGGTCGGTGTCGATACCAAATCAAGTATTAATTTTCGAGGTGTCACTTATATTTCTACTCATTTTGAACTCGTGTGTAGAAGGGTGAACCCACAAAGACCGCAGTGATAGCCGTAGGGTGGGCTCTGTCTCTTGATGCGCCACTAGAGCCTCTCGTTGTTTTTTCTGGGGGCAGCGTCCTCTACATTTTGAACGCAGTGAAAGGCGAGATCATCGGGCACTTGCGTGGACATGGCGGGGTGAGTACGTGCACGTTAGATCCCCTCTTCTAATGAATAGTCATGGCGATTAGCCGATCACATCGATAGTCGTCCACCCCAATTATCCCTATTTGTTCTGCACCACTTCAAGGGATTTGACAACACGCATATATGATTTAACAATGTCCCCGCGACAGCAACCCAACAATCCTCACTGGCCACCATCTACAGCCCCAAGCCTAGGCGGGGCCCCCCACGGGCTGCAAGCAAACGAGCCTGAGGGTATGGGCGTAGGTCGTTGTGTTGCTGTTCTTTGTGGGGGCCCTTCCGGCGGTCATGATGCTGCGGTTCTGAACGCTGTGAGTACTGTATATTACGCCGGCGCCATGATTGACATACGTTTGATGAGGCATTCCATCCAACGCATCCTTTGATCGCTACATGCGGGGTAGGTTTATCCAAAATTTTATGTTTCGCTTGACGTTATTGAATATGGCGTAGCTAGATCGAGCGGTAAAGATATGGCGCCTACCCACATTATCTCCTGATAAGCTTGCTCGCGAGGACAAACCTCTTTTCAGCAGCACTAGGATCCATAAAGCGCGGATTATGTCCGTGAGTTGGTGCGTATATTGACGTCATCAGATGGGTAGTGCCTTTCATTCACCTACAGCAACACAGGCTCAACCTCGACACTTTGGTGACGCATAGCTCCCCCGCTCTCATGAGAAGAAACAACAATGGCAAGAAAGAGATATACTACGAAGATGGAACAGTGACAATTTTCCGGTGGATTGGATTTGATAGATTTTTCCCCCCAGACCAAGAGAAAATTGCAAAGGTGCTTAGAGGCTGCTCATCGGTATACTTCGCTTGCTGTTCCTTTGATTTCATGAGGCTAACTGTCGAGCAGGATTATCAAGAGAGCTGTATGCATCAATGTTCTTAATAATGTCCTGTACCTCACTAAGTCTCTACAGCATCATTTACGCTTATCTCAACTTCATCGTTGCCTCAGCTGACACGACACGTTCACGTCTTTCAAGCATCCACGGGCGATTATGTCCTTGCTGTGTCTCTTCCTGACAGGATTCGCCTGTACAATATCGCAAAATTTCACCCCCGCACGATATCACCAGACCCGCCCGAACATGATATCATATCTGATCTCGCAACTCGGCTACGTCTGGATGAAGATGGAGAAGAGGAAGATCAACCAATTCCAAAAACTTTCGGGAAATCACCCGAGTCACAGAGCTGGCAGGTTTTGGTTCCTGGTGCGCAAGAAAGCGTTCAGGCTTGTGTTCTTGGCTTTGGAGGACGGTTATTAGTTACAATTGGGAAGCACAGGGTATGGATCTGGCGAGAAATGACACAGGTAATTCACGCATCCTCATGTTAATCGCACACTGTAATCTCCCATCCTTGAAGTACAATTAAGATACACGAATTTCGATGCTCTCATCATGCTAACTGAGGCTTATGAGATCTTGGCGTTAGAGAAGTCGAGCTCAGGGTGTGCTGCTTGGAACTTCTTCAATGCCTAAAACATTGAAGCCAGTTAGCACCAGAAAAACAACTCCAGCAGTCACCAACCTCCATCTTCTTCATCTCATCAGAGGTAGGTTTTCCCATTTGCTGAAAGTATATTGAGCGCGTACAAGGTCAAGGACGGAATGTGGAACATACCTTCTGTTGGTTGTCAAACTAAAAGCACAAATGCAAATTGGTAGTGAAAATATGGACAGAAGGTAGATACGCACCATCATCTTCTCGACCATGCCCCTGAAACAGGATCCGAGTGAGACTGAGCGTCAATTGATAAAACAGTATTACCTGGTTTCTCCATCAAGGTCGCTGAGCTTACTGTTCTCTGGTTGGATCTTGCGAGTATCGATCTTAGGGTGATGGGTGAGGACGTTTTCCCACCATTGCTGTTTATTCAGCTTTTCCAAATGAATAAGAAGAAACTCCTGATCCTCTGATTTACGATTCAGGATCAGCTTACATGTCATGAATGCGTCACCTCACCAAGTGTCCATGTGCTCTCCTCGAGTTTGATCTCTTTGCAGAGTTCGCCTTCCATGATATTTTCCTTCCCCTTGAAACCGACGCTAAGTTTCTTCTTCTGAATGACTACAACTAAGTCCCTGGCTCGGGTTCCCTTTGGAACAGAAATAGTAATGTCGACATCACCCAATTCTTGCTTCCATTTGTATGGGAGGGCTGAGAGTGGTTGTCGATGATTTAATCGAGCACCAATATGCCATGAAAACATACCAGCCTGTTCGACAGCCTCGCGCTCTGCATCGGCCTTGTCGCGAGCCTCTCTCTCCTCCTTCGTGAGCTTATCGTAATCGTCGTTGGAAGACATAATGTAGATAGCGCGACTTGCTGTATCGATGAAAGAGATCTACTTTGTTTGCGTTTGTGTATCTTGTACGTTGTTCCCTACTCTGCTTAGTCCACACCTCTTCTCTGTACCGTACTCCTAAAAGCTTCTACTCAGACACAGCGGAGACATCAATGTCCACCACTGATTGTTGGAGCGATTTCGAGGTTTGGTTTGCAAGTTTTAATATTACATTCCACTGAAACGTTACTCCAGAATTTGCGGCACACAGTCAAACACAATACGGTGGATAAACTCAAACAAATTCTCTCTGGCTTGAATGAGGAATGCAACACCGTATTTCTCAAATCTGGAAAGAAGCAAGACCTGATAGAGAGAATTGTGCTTCAGTTAGAAGCCTGGCGTCAGGCTAACAACATTGACAAGTGGACCAAGGCTAAAGCTATTCTATACCAGGTTCGCAACACCGGAATGTGAGTGCACTTTCATACCTCTGACTCGTTGCGCGTGCTGGCATTTCTCATGCACCACGTCTGTGGGTTTTATCGATTGCTTACAACTTCGTGTGTGATAACATGCTTTGCTTCGGACGTAGAACTGATTGCGCGCTTGACTATTAGGTACATGAGCTCCCGAATGTCAGGAGCGATGGTGTCTCAATCATTACCTTCAGTTCCTTCAACAGCATATAGTGCAGCTTCAACTACAGTCCGCAACAATTTTACCACGATGCCCACCGGTCGATATGATCCATATGCACCTCCGCGGCTACCAGCGCTACCAAATACAAGTGCTGCCTCTTCAGCTGTGTCCAAACCCAGTAAGACTGATGATCACTATCTTGACTCAATGGTACCAACACATCCCCGCAGGCATGCGCTTCAAGCCCTCGCCGTTCTTTCGCGTAGATCAGGCTGTGTCAGGGATAGTCGAATGTCCTGGTAAGCATTCTGCACCTTCAGTCTCTTTGATCCCCTTTCACGATTTCCTAGAATCCACAAGCTCGACTGACCGAAAACAACAAACTTTGACTTTTACTCTCAGCAGCGAGCAGTTGATGAAAATCAACTCGACTACGTATGTTCCCGTCAGTGCGTTAGATGCCTCGAGCTTGACACACTCCCCTAGCGCCAAGTTCCAGCTTCGATTGTACTGCACCTCAAACACGTTTTATTCGTCAGGTTTCAGGCCATCCGCGGCGCCCTGTCCCATCGAATTTCCTCCTACATGTGAAGTGCGAGTCAATGGCGTGCAACTGACTGCAAATCTAAAGGGTCTGAAGAAGAAGCCTGGTACTGCTCCACCAGCGGATCTTGGGAGGACCGTCAGGATGACAGGTCAAAATCGAGTAGAAATGGTATACGTGAATAGTCAGCAGCCTGTTCAGCCCAAGGTGGGTAGATTTGTCATCTACACGCGGTTTGCCTTAGTATCGCTAGCAGAAATTTTATCTCATTGTCATGCTTGTGGAAGTCACGACAGTGGAACAGCTCGTGGACAAGCTCAAGAAGGGCAAGTTTCGCGATAGTGAGGATATCGTGGCCCAAAGTAACAATTTTCTCATTGATCAAGGCATTTATTGAATGATACTTTGTACAGTGATTAAAACCTCGAATGAGGATGACGATATCGTTGCTGGCTCACAGAAGATGTCTTTGAAATGCCCAGTATGTAGACTTCCCTCCTTATTTTACTTCTGCTCACGGTTAAACTGTGTAGTTAAGCTTCATGCGAGTGAAGGCGCCGTGTAGATCAATACTATGCCCTCATCCACAGTGCTTTGATGCAACCTCCTGGTTCAGCTGCATGGAGCAAACTACAACGTGGCTTTGCCCTGTGTGCGAAAAGGCTTTGAACTACGAAGATCTCATCATCGACGGGTTCGTCTTTATATCTCATTAACTTGTCTGTTGACCAACGTATATGCCAACAGTTATTTTGATCGGATTTTGAAGGATACGCCTGAATCCGTCGAAGATGTTATTGTTGAAAGCGATGGGCAGTGGCATACGAGCGACAATAAGTTTGGCTCAGCTTCCTGGATGGTCTCACATCCAGTGACAGGCCCCTCCATACCCTCGCCTCCTCCTCGTGGATCATCACCAGCATCGGTCGATGAAGAGGCTGCCGCAATGGCCCACGCGAGGAAAAATGTGGAGATTCTTGTGCTGGACTCTGATGACGAGGACGAAGGCAGGGTCAAGCAGGAGTTATCTGATTCTTACCAGATGAATACTTTATCCAGTCCTGCATCTGGTTCACTTCGTTCCGCAACGACGCGGCAACCTAGGGGTGGCGATGTTATCGATCTCACAGCTGACTCCGACTCCGACGAGGAATCCCAGCCGCCACCCGCACCGCGGAGTTCTCTAGAGAAGCGCAAAGCACCTTCTGGCGCACCTTCACCTACAGAGCAAATCTGGAAGAAATCCCGGGTTGATTCCGTCCCAGCAGCCCAGCAAGCGCCGGTACAGCCTCAGATATCTCATGGGGTACATCTTCCACCACCTGTGTCGCCAGTTGCCAGTGTCGTACCTATGAGTACGCCTCGATCACCTGCGAGCGCGTATCCTAGTGGACAAAGTAACTACCCTGCTCCCCAATTACCTCCACTACGGCTTCCATCATACAACCCAAACTTGCCAGTGTACGTGCAGCCTGTTACGGCTCCTGGTCATGATGCCGTTCGTAGTCCGTATGATACGTATAGTCACAATAGTTATTACACGGCGAGAGGTAGCGGCTCTGCCAGCCGCTCAGGCGCGTGGCCTTAATTTCGCACTGTAGAGATGGTTTATGTTGGGTTGTATGGAATTTTCTATTGTGTCTGGAGATAATACAATACACGTATGCCACATTTCTATTTTTTTTAAAAAGAAAATCGAGTTGTATTGTCCTTCAGGTCGGGGGCGACTCCCCATTTACTCTCTACGTATTTCTACAGGTTTGAAACATAACACGTACACATTTCTACTTACGTAAGGTAGGGCTCATGCACAAATCACCATATTTAGCTGAGAACCGAGACGCATTATATAAGCACTACTACCGCCGCCCATAACATTCATTTTCTTAATGGCCGCAGGCTTGTTCGAAATTCAAATCCGATTGTTTTTTCTGAAAATTGAGATTTACGAGGGCCATTAAGAAAATCACGCAAAGTGACTCTTTGGCCGCCACACTATAGCGGTGTGTGCATGAGCCATACCTTACGTCTTAACCAAAGTAGCGGAGGAGAGATCGCCGCATGGCGTTCACCCGGGCCGAGGAGTGGTCGGTGAGGAGCGGAGATAAAACGTTTCCGGGTCATTCCGAATTCCTTATTTCACGCGAACTTTTTTCGGTGGGTTGCTTTCATCCTTTACCTTCACCACATTTCTCCACTCAGCCTTTTCTTGTTGGCTTTCTAATTAAAAAAAATGGCCGAAACCAAGAGGGTCAAGTCTCCCCAGGACTTCGTGGGTGAGTTGCTCGTCGCCACGTCGGGTCGTATGAGGCGCTAATGCAATCTTCAACAGTGGATTTCCTGATGGGAGGTGTCTCTGCTGTACGTGTCGACAGTCCGGTGTGCTGAAGGCTTTGACCATTGACATACGTTTTGCAGGCCGTTGCGAAGACCTCAGCAGCCCCAATTGAGCGCATCAAGCTCTTGGTTCAGAATCAGGATGAGATGGTGTGTCTGTTGTCTGATTGCCACTGCGTAGTTGTCTTACTCTCCCTTTCAGATCAAGCAGGGTCGTCTGGCTACTCCCTACAAGGGCGTCGGGGATGCGTTCTCCCGTACATACAAGGATGAGGGTCTTGTCTCTCTCTGGAGAGGTAACACGGCCAACGTCATCCGTTACTTCCCTACGCAGGCCTTGAACTTCGCTTTCAGTGCGTTTAGGCCATCCCGTGCATAATTTTTGACTTATATCAATTTTCAGAGGACTACTTCAAGTCGTTGTTTGGCTTCAAGAAAAATGACGGCTACTGGAAATGGTTCGCTGGAAACGTCGCTTCCGGTGGAGCTGCTGGTGCCTCATCGTTGCTCTTTGTTTACTCCCTCGATTACGCTCGTACTCGTCTTGCCAATGACGCTAAGTCTTCTAAGGGTGGAGGAGCACGCCAATTCAATGGTCTTGTGGATGTATACAAAAAGACCCTCGCTTCCGACGGTATCGCAGGTCTCTACCGTGGCTTTGTTCCTTCAGTCGTCGGTATCATTGTTTACCGTGGTCTTTACTTCGGTGTATATGATTCATTGAGTACGTCGAATCAGTTGTCTTTTGATTGTATTATTAATATTGGTTACAGAGCCTGTCGTCCTCGTCGGTGCCCTTGAAGGTTCGTTCTTGGCATCGTTCGCTCTTGGTTGGGGTGTTACTATTGGTGCTGGTCTTGCTTCGTACCCTCTGGACACTATCCGGTGAGTTTTAGTCTGTTGTCGAATTCGCCTCGACGCTCATGGTCACCTACAGTCGTCGCATGATGATGACCTCTGGTGCTGGTGTTCACTACAAGTCTATGTTCGATGCTGGCTCTCAGATCGTTGCCAAGGAGGGCATGAAGTCATTGTTCAAGGGTGCTGGTGCCAACATCCTCCGTGGTGTTGCTGGTGCTGGTGTGCTCTCGCTGTATGACAAGCTCCAGCAAGTTATGTTCGGCAAGGTCTACTCTGGTGGATCTGGTTAATTGCCTTACATTACTTATTTACTTGGGCTTATGCTCCATCCCTTCCTTTGTCCTACGCATCACGATTTATTGCACTAGACTTTTATTTTTCATGCTCTCCACTGGGTTTCCTTGGAGTATGGACTCTTCTACATACTCTCACACTAGTAGGCCTCAGTACATACCGAATGAGGAAGACATTCACAACAATCGCGTGATTTATAGGAGTGAGGAACTGAAGGCCGTGGATGTCGAGTGACGAGCAGCTCTAAGGTGAATCGAGCGACGAGCAGTACAACTGTAAACAGTGTTGCGCAAACAGATACTTGTAGATCATACTACGCATCTGAGTCATGCTCGCATGTTCGGTTCCCGGCGTTATTTTGCCAGCGCTGTCAAGTTGCGGCCCTATCAAGAGGCGTGTCTTGACGCATGCAAGAATGCGCTCCACGCTGGCGCGACGCGAATCGGCGTGTCTCTACCGACAGGGGCTGGGAAGACAACTGTGTTCATATCATTACTGGCGCAGATCTCCCCGCCCTCTCATTCTCCGTCCACGTCACGCGCATTGATTATTGTGAACAGCATCGAGCTAGCGCGACAAGCAGCCGCTCAAGCTGCAGCACTATTCCCTCAATGGCGCGTTGAGATTGAGCAGGGTAGCAAGCACAAGGCGTCTGGAAATGCGGATGTGTATGTACCTCACTTCGAACAACAACTCACTTCTCAATCCTAATGCATCCTTCTTCAACAGGACGGTTGCTACTTACCAGACACTCTTACAACCACAGCGCCTTGCCAAGTTTCATCCAAATAGTCTGAAGGCAGTGATTGTAGACGAAGCACACCACGCTGCTGCCCCATCGTGAGGACCTACATTTCTAGGAAGTTCGTGCATATTTAGAGCACTCCATACACAGATACCGTCGAATTCTCTCTCACTTTGATCCTGCAATAAAGAACCCCGAGGCAACCTTTCAACCTTCGCAGTTGTCCCACCCCATACCAATCATCGGCTTTTCCGCTACCTTCAGTCGCCATGATGGGCTGGCTCTTGGCTCTGTTTTTCAACGGATCGTGTACCACCGTGATTTCCTCGAAATGATCAAGGAACAATGGTAAGCCCGTTTGTTTTGCCGCTGGGGTTCCTCTCACTCTGCTATGGCAGGCTTTGTGACGTACGTTTTACATCTGTCAAGGCGAATATTGATTTGCGCAATGTCACCGTGAACTCCAAATCCGGTGATTTCAATGCTACAAGTCTGGCGCACATCATCAATACGGATACCGTGAATAACCTTGTCGTGCAAGCGTGGCTTGATAGAGCGAGTAAGCCATACCTGTCTCTCCTTGGAAGCGAGGCTCCTCAATCTTATGCTTGCAACAGGACAGCGCCTATCAACTCTTGTCTTCTGCGTCAATCTTGCGCACATACGAGCGTTGACAAAGGCATTTCAAGACTACGGAGTCGATGCACGTTATCTGCACTCTGGAACGCCCGCTGCTGAGCGACATTCACTAATAACGGCATTTAAAGCGGGCGAATATCCCGTGCTTATCAACTGCGGTTTGTTCGTGACGCTTTGGTTTTACGACTACTTATTGGTTGCGGGACAGCAATTCTTACTGAGGGTGCCGATATTCCCAATATCGACTGTGTTGTTGTTGCTCGTCCAACTCGGTCACGCAATGTTTTTGCACAGATGGTGGGTCGAAGTGTAACATGTAGTAGGTGCTCCCTCATGTGCACTATTCGTTTTCCGGTATAGATCGGGAGGGGGATGCGGCAATCACCGTCCACAGGCAAAGTGGATTGTCACATAATTGACTTCGTTGACTCTACAAACCGGGTAGCTGGTGTAGTCTCGATCCCAACGCTTTTTGGGCTTGACCCTGAAGAGGTTATTGACGGTAAGGTGCATCCATGGCGAGTTCAATGCAAACTAACACTATCACGCAGGCGAGTCCATTGGTGAATTGGAAGCTCGTGTTCAGACTGCCATCCTTGGGGATATGGATGATGGTCCAGTACGAGCTGATAGTAGAGATGATATCCCAGATCCGAAATATATAACCTATGTTGATTACCAGAACCCCTTCGCTCTGGTCGACGGTTGCTCAGGTGCTCCTCATGTCTCAAAACTCAGCCCTAACGCATGGGTAGGATGCGGCAATGACATCTACATCCTAGAGTGTTTGGGAAAGGGGTATATTCGTATTGAGACCGTTCCTGCTGACGGGGGTTAGTTGAACAATTTTTCTGGGAACTATGTATCTCATGTGCTATTCAGACAATCCTGAGCACTATCGCGCGACATTTACCGAGGCGACTATGCATTTTCCGTCTGCGAAGGCGTTGAAAATCTCACCATTCATGCGGAAAAGGTTGATTATGACTGCGGAGACACTCGATAGCGCAATTCGAGGCTGCGACACTTATGCCGCACAGAAGGTTCTTCGTGGATCATTAGCTCTAGGGTGACTCTTCCGTTTTGCGCATGAGTCTCGGCATTTCTGATGTCGAGGAAGGTTACTTCGAACTGCAAAATGGCGTAAAACGCCTGCGACCGACAGTCAGAAGGCCGTTATCAACAAACGGCGCATCAAACGCGCACTGGATCAAAACGCTGCCGCCGAAACTCTGCAGAATATGACCAAGGGTGAGGCAGCCAATATCATCACTCGCTTGAAACATGGAGCCCAGGTATGGGATCGTATAGACATCTTGGCTTCTACTCATACAGTTCACAAGGCCCATTACGAGAAGAAAGCGAGGGAAGCGAAGAAGGCATCTCAACTGGCAGAAAAGGAGAGACTAAGGAAAGAGCGGGAGACGGTTCAGGTAGGACCACTGATAGGATGATACAACGTTAGAAACGGTATAATCAATAATATCTTTAAGAAAGTTGTTTGTGCAAGGACGATAGCAGCGGAGACACAGCACACGGGCTCTGTAAACTCGAGAGGGCTGCCTGTTGCGCGGTGTCTATCGTATGTTGTAGACTTTCCGCGGCGTGGAACGCCTTCGGGGACTGCATCAAGGAGGCTAGCAGAGCTCCAACCAACGAGTCTCCCGCACCTGTTGTATTCGGTGATGCATCTCCTGGGAGTTGCAGCGCAGGGAAATGTTGCAATACCACAATATCACCCGATGTTGACGAATGAGACACCACATAGCGCGCATGGCAGTTAGTCGACTCCGTCGACCACGATGACTGGGCTGCCTCATCTCCTGTTAATCGCATTACCACGATGACTCCCAAGTCACCGCACTTGATGATGAGATGTCGGAAAAACGGCAAAAGATTGATCGCCATTTGCGCAACGCCCTTTTCAACAAGGAAGGCCAGGTCGCCCCGAGAAGAATTGTGATCTGATGCGTCTCTTCGAGAGAGCAATTCGAGGTCAGTACGAAACTTCGAACCAAGTCCGAGGCTGTCGATAACCTGCCACCACCGATCATGCAAAGTAAGACCCTGAAGTTGTGCTTGTTGATACAAGTGGGCGAGCTCGAGCAGGTTAGGAGAGGCGAATGCAATAGGAGACCATGAAGGTTGGTCTAGATTACTGGCGATGGCGGGAAGAATGGAAACTGACTTGACGACAGAAGTTGGTTCACTAAATGTTGAGGGTTATTAGCCGGCTCAATTGATAGTTTAAGAATGTAAACGAACAAGAAAACTTAAACGCATGAATTAGTTACTTTCGTCAACTTACACAAGTTATAGGCTTACCATCAACATTATTCCGAAGACTTTCGCTCACTATTGCCTTTAGTGTCTCAGGTGAGAGGTTCCCGTCTACTGCAAGTAACTTTGGTCGATGATTCGAAATAAGTTCTCGTGCCTGGTAAAGGAGAAAAGAGATCGTCAGACATGAAACGGGTAGTCACAAGTCAAAGACTAGCCATGTGTGCATCCATATTCCGAACGAGGTCCATATCAGCTACACCTGCTCTCAGTCCTCCCGATCGTTCCAGAAGTAGGTTGCACACAGGAGATCTACCTCCATGCACAGGGAAAAGACCATCT
The DNA here is from genome assembly GCA_930272055.1 of Rhizopogon roseolus. Taxonomy (NCBI): domain Eukaryota; kingdom Fungi; phylum Basidiomycota; class Agaricomycetes; order Boletales; family Rhizopogonaceae; genus Rhizopogon; species Rhizopogon roseolus. The sequence continues at coordinate 240,717 of CAKNEV010000006.1, forward strand.
GTTCTCATGCCCAGCATTCGTGTTTCCTCGTTTATCAGTCTTCCGAAGGAATCATCGCCAATTGCGGACACTAGCAAAGTTACCGCTGAGAATTCGCTACCATATGATGAGAGGACTCTGTGAGCAGCTTCAGCAATATTGCGGCCAACACCTCCAAGCGATATGGAAATCTGTCCAGGAGATGTTGACTGGTGTCCAAGGTCTGAATCTATAAGAGGTTGAGCGGTGATGTCTACTGCTGCACAACCAACTACAATCAACTGAGCGGCTGGTAGCGGCTGCTCTTTAAGGTCATCAGCAGTTGGGATAGGACCACACGCGGTGGGGAGTTCGTCCGGCTTTGCTGGTATTCTTGTCACAGGATAGCATTGCTAAGAGAAACAAACATCACTTGCTGTGCCTAATGGCTGACGATTCACCTCACATCCTGATCGTACATGTCTCGAGTAAGTTTTGCATATTCTACTGCAATTTGGCCTCCTGTTCATGATCAGTCAAGGCTTCGACAATAAGAGCTTTGTATCAAGCTCTTACCGACAAGCGCAGTATTCTCGACGAGCGCCACGTCTGAAAGCATAGTTCAGCGCGATGAGCTACGTCTTGGAAAGTTTAGTACTGACTGCTAGCGAGTGATTTTCCTTGTGTCAATTCGCCAATCCTCTTGAGAAGCCAAGGGGTGACCTCCTTCCCTAGGCTAGATATATTTTGTTCTTCTGACTCGCGGACAGCTTGTTCGACTGCCTCTTGGAGGGTTGACCCCACAGCCTCATATTCAACAGGGATAGGAACACCAAAAAGCGCGCCGTTCGACATGCCCAGTTGCCAATGTGCATCTGTAATGTTGATAAGCCTGCAATGTCCATACTACGCACAATGATTCCTACGTAGAATCTGAGCAGCTGTTTTAGGGTCATTTACCTGCCAAGGCGACTATAGAGCGTGTGAGTCAGCAGACAAATATTTACTGTGCACGCACCTGAAGACCGCTTCGACGGGTATAGAAGGCTGGAAAATCGTTCGTTTCTGCATAAGAGATTACTGGTATCCCGAGCGTTTCCTGTGCGAACAGATGAGAATGATATTCTGCGATGATGTCTAACAGGCGCACTAGGTATTCCAGGGTTCTGTCACGGTGCTGTCAGTTAGCCACGGGGAACAGAACTAAATACGACGACGTACCGTCGTATGTCCAAGATGGATTTCACTCCAGCAGAAACCAAACCAACTGGACAACGCGCGAGTTCGTGTAGATCAGCCGAGACATCCATTGCTGCGACAAGGAGTGAATTAAATATAATTTCTGTAAACAGTGAATGCAACACACTACTCTCGCCGCCGCGATGTACTCCACCGAGACTATAGATCTTGCATTAGCATACAATAGTTCGAGGTTAAGATTCTACGACTCTGCCTACCCTCCAGTAGCAAAGACCTAGTAGGACGTTATGTCAAAGTGAAAAGAAAAATATCGCGTACTTACCTTGATACCAGCGAGTGCAGCGAAGATGAGGGTGGAACTACATGTAGTGCCACCATCTTTTTTCAAAGCAATTGCGGCTGCGATATCACGCCTCGACAGCTTGACGGCTGTTTGGTTTAGTGGTTGATCTGCAAGACGCTCAAGCTCTGCTGGTTGAAGACCAATCTTGATGCGACCCCCGATAAGAGCAATGGTGGCAGGTACACTTCCTGTAGACCTGACTACCCTCTCGACTGATTGAGCCATCTCTAAAGAAGTTGGGTAGGGCATTCCATGGGTAATTATGGTAGACTCTAGAGCAACTACAGGGTTTCCATTAGCCAATGCATCCTCCACCTCGGGGTGAACATCAATGGGAGCTTGACGCTTCAGGGCAATTGACAGAGTTGACGCCTTCCGAAGTTGATGGGTAAAGGATCCCCGCAACGACGTTCGTAGCATAGCATGCATGACGTCGTACTACTAAGAAGGTTCAATGATGCGGTGTTTTCTTCCTATTTGGGTCACGCGCTTCAAAATGAAAAATTAGTTTTTGGTTTTGACGAGTTCTGTCCCGAGTGTAAACGACTTTGGACAACTGGACGCTACCAAAATGTTGACACGAAGTGCTAAAAAGTTGGAGATGACTTTAGTGTCGTACTCCAGGCAGCGTCTTCCTCGTCCAGCTCGTCTTTACTCAACTCCTTCAAAGAGAGTAAACACACCTTCTGCTGCATTCATTCAAGTCCCACTCCCCCATCCTGACTATCCTCCGTCATTGGCTCAAAGGGAGTTACCAGTAGATGAATCAGCACACCTCTTTGCTATGCAAGGCTTTTTAAAGCGCAGGACACCGTATACCATCCTACCGACGCCCCTCCCAGATGACCGTGCTTCATCCCTGAACAGCTTCTACTTCACAGATTCTCCAACCCAGGACCAGTTCGCAGTCATGGATGCATGTTTGCATAACCTTTATGATGTTCCTCGCGCGAAGCAAGTCTTTCAGCAGCTTCGAAGCAGCAAGTCCGGCGAGTCCCTACTCGAATCCCGCATATACAACTCCTTCTTAGAGGCATACATCGATATGGCATTCACAAAAGAGCCAGAGGATAGAACGTTATGGGTAGAAGAGGCCTATCAGCTTTACGACATCATGGAGAAAGGCATTGAAAAAGTCCACCCGACCTCGTCCACATATGCTATCATGCTGCAAGCCTGGCGACGGTAAGCTTCATTCCCCTCCCTACCTTTTCTTATTTACTCTGATCACGCGTTTTAGATTCAATCCCGATTCTGAGACCCCCGTTTACCTGTCCAATATGCCAAATCCTACCACGCTCCTTAGCAACCTCATGGATCGAGACATATCACCTACAAACGTAGTCGCCGATCGCATTTTTTCGTCATCAGAAGAAGCATCAGATATTATACAACTTCTCTCCAAGGCCGCAGTCGAGCTCAATCTCTCTTCCGTATTGGTGGAACTTGGTCAGGCACAGTCACTCGGAAGTCATGTCCCAGATCCACTCGAGGATGTTCCAGAAGTTACCCCAGTCGTTCGACTCAATGTACGCGTTGTATTCTTATCTCATCTGAATTGACTCACATTTCCTCAGGCGCCCTCTGAAGAAACGCTGGACGAGAACGGGAACGTAATACCATCGCAAACCGAGGGAGAAGTTCCCTTCAACCTCAGCAACCTCCGCAAACACCTGGCCCAGGTCACTCTTGCACGGCGCGTCCTCCCAGAGGATCTCGCTTCTCGACAAAAACTTCTCGAAGAGTCTGTCTATGACGTTGCAGTAGAGCGCCTCCAACACGAAGCCAAAATCTTTGACGACCTAGGTCTGGGTGGCCGTGAGCTCCAGCAGGCAGATTTGAAAAAGTGGATGTGGGACTGGCACCAAAAGCTCAAGACGCGTCTGGAGGCAGAAATCAAGGAGATCATCGATGCAGAGGCCAAAATAGGTGAGCTTTTCTGTGCTTTTTGACATCTATATTGACTACCAGCCAGTTAGTAACAAGGCTGTACCTCGGATGGGTCCTTTCCTCTCCCTCGTCAAGCCTGAGAAGCTATCCCTGATCACTATCCTTGAGATCATGCGTCTTCAAGGCAGCGGCGGTGTCACAGATGGTATGAAAACCGCCCGCGCGTTGCTCACTGTCGGGCGTGCCGTCGAAAATGAGTACAAAGCCGAGATGTGCAAGCGCAACCATATCGCAATTCCCTCTCACGCGCGGCCCGGCGAGTTCTCGGGATACTTCACTGGCCTCGGATACCGGGACCTGCATGCACGACGGGTTACTGCTGCGAAATACATGGAGGACAGCGAAGAATGGACGTCGGTGTGGACGCAGTTGCTTAGGGTGCGCGTGGGGAGTATCCTCGTGGACTGTTTAATGGACACGGCTACGATTGAACGGACTGCCGTTGATAAGCGCACCGGGGAGGAAATGTAAGTGTGTTCGTGTCCTGCATTATAATTTGTTGACAATTCTATGCAGCAAAGAGAATCAGCCTGCGTTCTACCATGCGTACGAGTACGTGCGCGGGCAGAAGCTCGGTGTCATCCGGTTGAACCCCGTAGTCTCAGAACGCGTCGCAAAAGACGGTCTGCGTGAAACTCTCCACCCGCGCCATCTACCCATGCTCGTTAAGCCCAAGCCATGGCTCAGCTATGACCAGGGCGGATATCTTTACAACCGATGTGAGTAGGCACTGTCCATCTTTATAACCGTTCGCTAACAAATTTGCCAGCTGCCGCTATGCGCTTCAAGGATTGCCAGGAACAACAGACATACCTCGAGCACGCATCTTCGCTCGGTAACGTTGAGCTCGTGTATGCAGGTCTCGACGTTCTCGGTAGCACTCCCTGGAAAGTCAATCGCAAGATCTTCGACGTCGTGCTCAAGGTGTGGAACTCTGGCGAGCGGCTGTGCAAGATTCCCCCAGCGGTGTTTGACCAGCCAGAGCCAGAAAAGCCCCCAAACATGAATGCGGACATTAAGGCTAAGAGTGTGTTCGGGATGCGTCTCAAGGCATTTATGCAGGATAGGGCAAACAACCATTCTGACCGATGCAGTGTCAACTACAAGATTGAGATTGCCCGTGCTGTAAGTTTCCATTTGTTTCTTCATGCAAGCATACCCTGACGAAGTCCTAGTTCCTCGGTGACACCATGTACCTTCCCCACAACCTCGATTTCCGCGGACGTGCATACCCCATCCCTCCTCACTTCAATCACATCGGGGACGACCTCAGTCGCGGGTTGCTCATGTTCGCAGAAGCCCAGCCGCTCGGCGAACGTGGCCTACGGTGGCTCAAAATCCATCTGGCTAACCTGTATGGGTATGACAAGGGAAACTTTGACGAGCGTGTCAAGTTCGCCATGGATCATCTCGAAGATATATATGACAGTGCAAAGAACCCGCTCGACGTGCGTCCTCCTCTCTTGTACACTGGCGCCTTTTTTGTTGATGTGTCGAACAGGGTCGCCGATGGTGGACGCAAGCTGATGATCCATGGCAATGTCTCGCGACCTGCATGGAACTCCATGAGGCGCTCGAGTCAGGCGATCCACACGCATATATGTCGTACCTCCCAGTACACCAGGACGGCACGTGCAATGGACTACAACATTACGCCGCCCTAGGCGGCGATGTCAAGGGTGCCGCGCAAGTCAATCTCAGTGTGACAGACCGCCCGTCTGATGTGTACACCTACGTTGCCAACATGGTGGAACAGTTGATCGAGGAAGACGTGAAGAAGGGCGAAAAATACGCAATTATGCTTGCTGGTCGGGTCTCTAGGAAGGTTGTCAAGCAGACCGTGCGTTTAGTTTTATTGTTATGGACATGGTACGGACTGACGAGATGAACAGGTCATGACTACTGTCTATGGTGTGACTTATATCGGTGCTCGCGATCAGATTGAGAGGCAGCTCAAGGACAGGAAGGATATTCCAGAGGAGGAGTGCTGGGGTGCAAGTGCCTATCTCGCCAAGCAGGCATGAATTCTCTCGTCTGCCAACTTCACCAGATTCACTTACCCACTTCTCAGGTCCTCTCCTGCATCGGCGACTTATTCTCCGGAGCCAAGGCTATTCAAACCTGGCTGAACCTCTGCGCCCGCCTCATCTCCAAGTCCATCCCATCCGAGCGTATCCCAGAAGCATTGGAGGCTCCCCTGCGTAAGAGAAAAAATGGGTCATCGCTCACTAAGAATCGTATCAGGAAAGAACAAATGTCGTCCGTCGTATGGACGACACCACTAGGCCTCCCTATCGTGCAGCCCTATCGCAAGACGAAGCGCAAGCAGATCATGACCACAATTCAGACCGTGTTCATCTCAGATCCCAATGCGCCGGCCGAAGTGAATGCTGTCAAGCAGGCATCGGCGTTCCCACCAAACTTTATTCATAGTCTCGACGCTACGCACATGATGTTGACTGCCCTAGAGTGCCGCGTATGTCCTTCCTTTGCCTTTAGATTTTTTCGACGTGTTCTAACAAATGTGGTAACAGACTCAAGGCTTGACGTTCGCCTCCGTACATGATTCGTATTGGACCCACGCTAACAGCATTGACAAGATGTCCGAAATCATTCGAGACACTTTTATCGCGTTACATTCCTCGGACGTCCTGGAGAAATTGGCTACTGAGGTATGTATCGCCCGAAGCTACTGAACGAAAATCCTGAATTCCAGTTGCAGTTCCGCACCCGCTACGCATCCCATAAAGTCCCTCTCGCATCACTCCGCTCCGGAAAGCTGCTGAAGAAACTCGAAGGCGCTGGTGTACGTATCATGACCTCGTCAGAACAGGCAGCTGCGCTCCACGAGAACGGTTTCACATCCTTCGACAATATCATGGAGGTCTCGGATGTGGAAACCGGGTCTATTGCCCAGATTTCCAACGTCGAGCAAGTTCCCAATAAACAGGAGGTTCAGAAACCGAAACGCGGACGGCCCTTCAAAAACACGCCCATCATTCAAAACAATGTTGACAGTCTAGCGGACGACGCTGACGAGGATGACGCGGGAGAGGATAATGCTGATTCACCTCTAGCGAATAAGTTCGTTGATTTAAGCGCTGTGCTTCCGCCCCTGCCTAAGAAGGGCGAATTCGATGTGGAGACCATCAAGAAGTCGCAATATTTCTTCTCGTAATCGCTCGTTGTTGCTCTTGCTTTAGGCGACGGTTTTGCTGTCTTTGTTTTCGCCCTTCATCACTGCATGCATGCCTTATCGCGCCGCACACATCTCATATCAACGTATCTATCGCATTTAACTACCTTACTCCTGTCACATAGACGTAGATGAAATACAGAATTTACTCACTTCTCCAGAGCACCTCTTCAACTACACTCATGGCGTTGCCTACCAATGAAGGTCCAATTCAGACCATGTTTCTAACCACCCGATCCATATCAATGGCAATGGCAAACACAGTTCCAACGAACCGACGAGGAATGTACCCTCCGACTCTTGCCCTAATACCCAATTCCACCACAGGAAATAAAAATAAAAAAGTCCTGTCGATTACATTTCACCGATCATCATCAAAGCACCTTTTTTTCGCACATGGACTCAAAAGGCATTGATACTTACTTGCAAGTGTAACTTGTTGGAGTTAGTCCGCGCTGTTCGGCTCGACACATGACTCCGGTTATTTCCACTTAGTGCAATCGGCACCCCAGAGAAGTCGGCACTTTCACAGAACTCATGTTTCTACCTACTTCCACACAAAATTCTTAACATAGAAGTCATTCTCTATCTACTACGACTCATTGCGAGGTTGAACGACGATGATTGAAGTAGAATTGAGAGAGATAATTAAAAGTGCCAAAGTCACGCAAAACTGTCACCTGCCGATGCCTTGCCGTGACGGAGTTTGAATACTGCCCATCATCCATTTTGGAAGTGCCGACTTGGATCATGCAAGCATATTGGCTGGTCCGCCTTCGTAAATTCAGCAGCCGTAGACAAGGAAAGCCACGTGCCTCTTTAGACCCTACATACGAGTCACGTATTCAGGCTGCAATTCAGGGAATTGCAAATGGACTGTACAGTCGCGATAATCCAGCTGGTCCCGTTGCATCATCATCAAACTTACATAGACAACCTCAACCATATAATGCACATAGCGGTTCCAGCACTACATACTCACAATTTTACAACTACGATACTAATGGTTACCCGCATACTTAGATATTTCTACTGTGCTTGCACGCTTATAGTGACCGCCGAGCTGACTTTGAAACTGGCCTATGTGACATGGCGTGACTTATGGTGACATTTGCGTGACCGCCGACTTCTCTGGGGTGCCGATTTGCACTGGAAGGGATAGTATTCCTCATTTCGTCGGTTTTCGTAGTGTGTAAGAAACTTTTTGTATTCCTTACGCCGCCGCGTTTCTTATGGGTTCCCTGAGTTGGTATTACTTCGGAAGCACGCGCCTGAGACTGCGGAACCTCAATATAACTAATCCCTCCGATTTATACCCTCTGGAGTCCGGGCTAGTCTGCCGACCGGATTAATAGGGTGTTGTTTCTTCTGATTTCCGACGTACTTGTATCCAATGCCCATGTGGCGGCAGGTAGAAGTCTAGGACTCAATGATGAGATTCTCGCGCGTAATTCACCAGATACCAGTCCGGTAAGATTAGGAAGAATACTGGGGTCTGTACATGAGAAGTA